>WOGP01009642.1:0-10646 GCA_015342065.1 Leptinotarsa undecemlineata | reverse complement strand
ATATATATATAGATTTCAGCCTGTTTTTTTTGGTATTCGAATTTCAATGATGTTTCTAGGATTAGTGAAAAGGTCTATTCAAATAGCAACAATAGTATCAACTACTTTATGTAGTTGATGGTGAACAAGAATTATTTCTCAAAGATGGTTGAGTGTACAAAAACCTAGTTAGATGTGATCATTATCACATAATGAATATCTTTTGGCATGGCTATAGATAAATAGTGTGTCTTCATTCGGAGCATAAATATAACAGCACTCTATCATTCAGTAGTAGTTCCTTCGTAAACTTGGGCCAGGGTACTTTTCATGGAAAACCAGACTGTGCAGAAGTCTTAGTCTTCCTAGTACAGAAATAAGGTGGGGAGACGTATGCAATATGCTGTTAACATTTTAACAAAGTAGATCGAAGAAATATTTGAAGTAAACTCATTCGATTCGATCATTCATCACCAAGGAACTGTCATAAAGAAACTTTGATCTCTAAAGCTCGATGAAGCAATACAGTTGTCCAGGAAAGTTAATTATATACTGGTGTTACTAGATCCTAGCATATTCATCTTCAGTTTGGAGGCCAAGAATGAAATAGAGGACCACTTTTTAGGAATCCGTCAGGTGTGTCGACTGGTAATAACGATAGCAATAAGAATTACAACAATAGCAGTATTGTGAACACTCTTTAATCTATCCCCTCCATGTCCGTACTGTACGAATTCAGGTTGAAATATATATCAGGCTACGAATAATTGAGTAAAACAAAATGTCGTGGAATATTTGAACTTGATCACGGATCAGAAGACACCGAAGTACACCTTCGATACAAAATTGAACAGTCATTTCAAGAAAATGCTTGGAAGTTACACGTGGAATACAGGTGACACAAGGAATACGGGAATCAAACATAGACAAGGGGCTGGAATATATTGTGTGTGATACATTGAAAATTTACTTTGACGCTTGTTGTTTGATCAGTATACATTCGTCTTCCAAGCGGCAGTGTATCTCATCCTGAAATACGCGAATACTCAAGGGCTCAATGAAGTGGACAGATCGAAAACAAAGGTTTCCCTCAAGGAATCGATGAACTGTAGAGTAACTTCCAGATATGGATCAACTATATATATGGTTCCTGAACGAACTGTGGAGGTACGAAATGTGTGACAAAATGTGTCAATAAGAAACCTGGGAACGGAGAATATTTGCAGTTGATGCAATCAATAGAGGAGCAATTTATGAACAACCTAAATTACGTTCGCTCTGTTTGAGCAAGCTATTAGAGGTCAAAACAGGACTCACAATTCCTATGGATGCGTCTAATAATTTGTTGAATGTCACATTAAATAGTAATATGTCTTGGCTTAATCATAAATCTGGCAAAATATATTCAAAAACTTTGTACACATCTCCATCTACAAAGTTATACACAGGTCAGCAACATATATTGCTATATACCTTCTTTGTTATGTAACACCACCCAGAAAAAAGTTTGACATTAAATAAAAAAGCGTCCTGAGAATTTACTGGAATTTATCAAGGAATTGCTTTTTCGATTTGGTTTTAGATACTATCAATTGAAGGACTATCAATATGATTAGGGACTCAAACATTAAAAGCAATCTTGATAGCCTGGAACATCGAAGGAAGGTTTGGGAATATGTCCCTTTTTATAGAAGCGTTCGATTGACTTAGGCTTACTGAGTTCACCAGAGCGATATTAGTCAGAATAAAGCAACAAAAATCAGCTTTTTTCTCGTTGAGAGTATAATTTACGTCTTTGAAATGGCTTCATACAATTCCTGCACGAACGCCACTGACAACAATGAAAAATTATGTTGTATATTAGAAAATGCTTTTGATGCATAGAAACTGACATTGATTCATATAAAGTTTTTTCTGAAAATAAATTTTCTAATCATGAAAATGTTATTGAGAAATACCCTGTATTGAAAAACATACTATTTTAGTAAAAAGTCATTCCATAATACAATTGGTTACACAGAAATTTTTGTTATGAAGTTTCCAATTATGACACCCGGAGAAACTCTCGGAAATACCAACAAAATTCATTTCTTCGAGAAAATATAACTTTATGATGCCGCCAAAGGAGAATTTTTTAAATGCCCATTCGATTATTATTTCGAAGATGGTGAAATGCAAATAAGACAGCTATTACAGTTCAAACAGAGTTAAATCAACAAACATAAAAATCACAGTGGAGTTGTTCAAGGCGGAAGAAACGTTAATGAGTGTTTCATGTAATGAAAAACCTGTTGTCATCCTTTCTGATTTGATATTTATCGTTAATAATTGAACCAAATTTCGATATATTAAACAAGAAAGTAATATAATCCATGAAATTATGAAACAACATAAAATAATTGGCGCTCCGGGGCAACTTCATCGATTCCTTTGGCGCATTCCTAGTCCATTTCGTCTTTGACCAAGAAGTAATAATGACTAAATTCAATGCCAGAACCACAGGGAACTATTACTGCATGAATATTATAATAGTGGTCTACTAGATTGAAGTATTAATCTATTTCGAACCTTCGTAAGAGTTTGGAGCTTCCGTCAGAGGTTGAATCATGTTTGAAGATCATCAGTGTTATTATTAGATTGACTGGTGCCTCACCTATACTTGTTTTCTTATAATAGTCAGTTAGTTTGGCAATACATTTGATCATTACCTGTTAAACGTTCCATTTTCAGGTGATTTAACAATTATCTTCGCACGGACTGGTTATCAGTTATAGTAGGAAACGCTAGCTGAAATTCCAGAAAATAATATAAGTTTTTGCTTCCTCTTGAACATTTACTACAAAGTAAAACAAGTGAGGATTTTTTCAGCTAATTATCTACAAACACAAGACGAGGTAAACTAATTATTTCATCAACTATCCTGTTCTACTCTTGGTATATTGGTAGACATTGCTGAGATGACCATGCTTAGTCATGTTGTCATTCAAGGACAGTTGAGTCCATCAATCCATTCGTGGTTCAGCCTAACATCACTGATTAGACAAAAAGCGATATCTCAATTAGAGTTTATAGTTGTGAACATACTTCTGTGTAAATTAATTTCATGCATATACTCTGTTATTTTTGGTAAGGTAAGGAGGTTAGACCTCGTTAGTCCACCTCCTTGTTAGGTAAAAGGTAAGACCTGGTTAACGTGATAACAGATTTTATCAGAAACAGAAAATCAGAAACAGTGTCAGTTTTCATATACGCAGATGTTGTTTATATTGTCCGTGTTCCTGTTTTATATACTGTTTGAACGTCCATATAAATAAGGATTTTCTTTCGAACACATGAATTTCTTTCAAAGTTTGCTACTCTGCTAGCGAATCTTCAAGATACAGATCCAAACCACGACGGCCTTCAAACCCGAACGAAATCTTGGCCGCGAAATTTATCAGAAACAATTTAATTTGTAAATAATGCTGGTAAATCAAATTGCTCGAAAAGAGACACAGCAGAAAACTAGTATTCACAAACCGAACTAAATTTAGTACCCAAAAAGGAAGAGAATACAATTTTCAGTTTCTATGTGCATGATACGTGTTAATTATGTTAACTTTTTTTTTCTAGGAAGGATCAATTATATAAAAAAATATTATTTTGAGAAACCAGTTTCACATGGTCTTCATAAAAATATGTTCAGTATTCTTTTCCATAATACTTTTTGTGCTTTTGGAATTTTGAAATAATCTGCAGCTTTAACCCAGAACAAGATTTTGATTTTTTATTTATCAATAATAGAAAACTGATCGTATTTTCATTTTGGATTTTCAAAATGAATATTCCATTTCAAAAAGGAATCTAAGAAAATCCCTGGATACTTCATATATGTTGTGAGTTCTACATCGACACTATACAAACTTATTGTTCTGTAACTGGGAAAATATGATTTGAAAGATGGGAATGGGGTGACATTCCCAGTCAATGATTTACTCTAAAACCATGTGATTTTTTGCAGATCTTGCTGTGCAATTATCCTAACTTTACCCCATGATTCTGCTGCATATTAAATCACCATGTGTGTCATCAGTAAATGAAACAATACGACTCGATTTTTAGGGAAAAATTCAAATGTACCTTCGAACTCACAACTCTATTTTTTTTGACTCGTTGTTTTTACCTGTTAGAAAGTTTCTGAACAAATCCAACAACACTCTTCTCGGTGTTCCAGTTTTTCTAACAAGCTCCTGACCTAACCTGTCGAAAGGTTTGCCATGCAGATCTGTGATTGCTCGCTGACCTGTATGCAACCAAAACCTGAGTAACTCAACCTAAACTATTTTTCACATAGACCTAACATGTATAATTGTTTCAATGTTCGTCGTCGCGGATTATCATAATGTCTCATTTTTGGATTAGGAATTCAATAATATAAATATAATCATAATTGGTCATGAGGTTAAAGAGAAAGTTGTCCTCAAAAACAAAACATCTAACCCATCTGCTCCCAAAACGCCCTGCAGAAAAAGGATATCAAGGCGGCATATGGAAAAGTCGTGTGCGGCTATATTTGATCTACCAAAGCGGTGTCATGAATCACGCGGCCATCTTTCCACCTCGGTCACGTGATTCTTGTCCATGGCGTGTCTGATATAAAATCAATCTTCAGCGTTGAATTTTTAATGACATATACGTGCTTGTCGAGAATTACCTTATGGGTCATGCAATTTGAAATTGTGCCATTAAGGAAAAATATCAGTTTAGCTTGTAAATCATTATGAACTTATTCGAAGGGGTGTGATGAAAGAGATCTTGTTACAGTGATGCTAGTTCATTCAAACACTACATTCTTTAATTTCTCCCCAAAAAAATTATGGAAATTATGATCACGAAATTACCTGTTTTCGCGACGCTCACAAGAATTCGGCCTTTCGCAGGCTACAACTTCGCAAAATATGTATCTTGACTTGACCCTGTACCCGTACAAAATTCAACTGGCCCAGGAACTGAAGGTGAACGCTGAATGGGCTCTGGAGCAGTTGGCAACTGACCCTAATTTTCATCGAAAAATCATCTTCAGCGATGATGCCTATTTCTGGTTGAATAGGAACGTAAACGACCAAAATTGTCTACTTTAGAGCTATAACAATCCACATGAGATCCAAGAGCGAGCAATACAATCCGAAATCACTCTTTGATGTGGATTTTGGGCTAGTGGCGTCATCTATCTATATTTATCTGTGAACAACGGTGGCCAAGCCATCACTGTCAACGGCGAGCACTATAGGTCGATGATTACCAGCTTATTTTGGCTTGAATTGGAAGATTTGGTCACCAACGACATGCTGTCCAATAGGACGGTCCTATGTCTGTATATTCTGCACGAGCGATTTGAGGGCATGGTCATCTCACGTGAAGGTGATAAGAACTGTCCACCGAGGTTGTGCGTTTGACTCCTTTAGACTTTTTCTTGTTGCGTTTTTTAAGTCACAGATATATGCGAATGAACCATACACAATGGTCCCAAAAGCCAACATAACCCATGCCATCGGTCAAACTCAGCCTGATTCATGCCCCAGAGTCATGGAAAATTGGACGATAAAAAAATTGTTGGTCATTTACTCAAAAAATTAATTATCGGGAGGAATATTCAAGATTTTTTCAATTGGATGTTTCAATTGGATGTAAGACCCATCTCTTTTAATGAGGTAATTCCCTCAAAAATTACGTCCTTTGAATTTCTACCAGGACCTGTAGTATTATAAAAGTAGTAAGCTAATGATTGCTTCCAATTTGAAAATATCTCTTACCTTCAAAGTGGTTGATACTTTTGCCATCTTCATATTTTTTTGTTACCAGTATCTTCGAAACCATTGATTTAATCGGAATGACTGTAAAATAAATTGGCTTTTGTATTCATTTCGTCAACACATAAAATGCATAATTTATCCTGGGGACAGAGAGTGTTGACTTTCAATTTTAACATTTTGAAATCAATGTCACTTTCCAAGTCACAGGATATTTTTAGTTTACTAAATACTTTTGTTAAAGTTTGTGGCTCTGGCAAACAGTTTCATTAAAACATTTTTATATACCATAGGCCCAGAAAAGTATATTGATGAACATTTGTATTTAAATTCCATACTATATCTTCTATCTTTGGGGGTATTTTTACTTAGGCATAATTGTAAATTGAGAAAATCAGCAATCTCTCCTGATGAACAAGCCTTAATAATCAGTTCTTGTAGTTGATCTAGAGATATTAAATTAGACGCATCTGCAAGTTTCCTTCTCAACTCTTCATTTTCTTTGCACAGTTTTTCGTTCTGTCTTTTTAAGGCAACGTTTCCCGCTTGTAACGTCTTTGAAGTTTTTCTCAGCTTTTTCTTCCTAGGTGTATGACTTCTTGATAAAATTGCAGGTGTCTGAACATACGTCGTCTTTCTCAACGTTCTTGGCATTGTACTAGATTTTGGGAATAAACTTGAAGTAGAAGGGATACCCAAATCTAATAATGGTGTGTCGTTTGTCCCAGAGGTTCTTGAAATTGAAAATGGTAAAAGGTATTGTTTGATATTGTTCAATAACATAATCATTATAAACGACATAATTATACCTATATCGGTACTTGACTTTGATGTCAAGATAAATATCGTTGATACAGTAGAAGTTTTTTCTTATGGCTACTGATTGTCATATCATTTTCAAAATGACTACTTTATAAACGATAACTAACTTTTGTACAGTGTTTCTAATTTGTTAAACAAACCAGGTCTGCAGCATGCTTCAGCCATATTTTTGCCCTAGAATGAAAATCATACAGATTGAACAACTACTTACTACTACTTACCTTTCAAGATTTTTCACGAATCCATAACATTTCTCACTCTAATTGTAAGCATTGTTTTTGCAATCATTGAAACAGCAAACATTTCCTGACTTATTTAATAATGTCTTTTTTACATCATTGATTTTTTAATCACTTAATAATGAAACAAATAATAATAACCAACTTCAAAAACTAAAAGCAAAAATAACAACAGCGAATAAACCGAACACAATATCAATTTCCGCCCGTTTATTAGAACTGATAACTACAGCACTGAACAGGTTGGATGAGAATCTCATCCTAAGAGAACTCCTCCTAAGAGCAGTTAAAGGTCCCCTGTAACTCAGGCGGATCACGTGTTAAGAGAGTCTACTGGTTGTATTATTCTAATGTGTGTGAACGATGTTATATTTCACACATAAGGGCGTCAATAGATTTCTAAAACAAATAAAAAATTTCGATGATATCTCACACACACTTTGTTTTATTAAAGATAGGAAGCGTTCACTGAATGGCCCTATAGGTTTGGCCAAAGCATTTGATACGGTGGACCACGATGTGTTTTTTCAATGCTTGTTTGGTATAGATATGCGGGGTTTTGCTTGACACATTAAAAAATACTTAACTAATGGATCTCTATGGGTAAAAATGCTTAACACCATCAGTAATTCATCACCAATAACTAAAAGTGTACCTCAAGAAACGGTACTGGGCACGTAACAACATTTGCTGATAACACAGCTATCAATTTTGTCGGAAAAACATGGAATGAACATTTGGCCAAAACCAGAACTAAAATTTCTCTTTGAATGTCAATGTGGAAAAAACTAAATATATAACATTTGCATCAACAAACAGGTCAGCCAAATGAACATTCTCTCTGAGAACATAAATCATTCTGCCCAAATATTCCTCATTGAAAATGCCTCACTATCGATAAAACCGATAACATAAAATATTTAGGTGTAATTGTAGATAAGTGTCTTGGATGAAATGATTATATTGAATATTCAGTGGTTAGACAAACTCACATACAAAAGTTTTTCAACTCAGAAACATACTGGATAAAATAAATATACTTGGCTGAATTATTTACCAGAGGATTTTATACCTTTCAGTATACTAACTTCGACAACTACTTAACTGTAGATTAACCCATATAGAAAAATTTATATCATATATTGGGTCTAGGTTGTAAAATACTTCAATTTTACAATTGATATGTATAAGCACCTAAGTTTATGATAAAAGGAAAGTTATAGAAATTCGGTGATTATCATTACTTGAAAAATATACAAGAAACTTACATTTGTGAAATTATAAAACAACGATAAAAATAAAAACAACAATAAAAATTAATTGGCGCTCCGGGGCGACTTCGTTGATTCCAATGGCGCATTTGCCTTTTCAGTTGCAGGAAAACCCGGAAAAACCTGCAGCCCCACATTATCTGAAAATCTTGATCTGCCAATGTCCTCTCTCTCATAACATAAATTTGGGGTGTCTCCAGAGGCTCCAATAGATTCAATAGATCGCCAGAACACTTCGTGACATGACTATCGTCAAACTTAAACCAGTCCGTTTCATCTTTGACCAAGGAGTAATAATGACTAAATTCAACGCCAGAACCACAGGGAACAATGAATGCATGAATATTATAATAGTGGTCTACTAGATTGAAATGTTCATCTATTTTGAACCTTCGAAAGAAATTATTGCTTCCGTCAGAGGTTGAGTCTTGTTTGTAGATCATCAATGTTATAATTAGAGTGACTAGTGCCTCTGCTATACTTGTTTCCTTATAACAGTCAGTCAGTTACAAGAAACGAATTTCAAACACTGACCACATAGTATCGAAATACACTTTTGACAAAAATTTCTCTGTTGAAGCCATACACCGTAACGAGTATAAACGATAATGCACAATTAACCCAAGAACATGCTTGGAAGAAAAATTTGGTAAAATCTATCCATGCCCAGTTGGAACAGCAATAAAAATAAGAGTACAGTCATAAACATTCTTTGCCTGTGGCCCCTAGTCGACCAGATAGTTTGTAAACGTGCTATCAAATGTAGTTGAGGCCAGTCCCGCTCGGCCAGCGGGACTGGCTGAATATTAATTTTTTGTCCGTTTCACGATATTTCTTTATCAGTGCCGTGTGTTCGTGGGGTTAGGTGTGGTAGTGAGTGGTTTTGCAGACCGATTTCTGAAAACTTTATTTAGAGATCAATAACCCTAACACCAAACTGGTATTTTTGCACTCGACACGAATTTCGCTAACAAGGTTAGCATCTTCAGGAGAAGCAAATTGAGACTGAATCTGAAGACAAGATTAAGTTGTTTATAATACCTAAAGTTTTTTGGTCCGATGTGGACATTGTTTGTTAAATGATGATTATCCTAATTGATTTTTCAGTAATTAACTAGTGGAACCACAACCTGCAAATTAATTTGTCATCAATAGATCGAATCAAAAAACTTTAGGTATATAAACAGCTAACCCTAGTCTTCAGATTCAGTATCAATATGCTTCTCCTGAAGATGATAACCTTGTTAGCGAAACACGCATCGAGTACAAAAATATCAGTTTGGTGTTAAGGTAATTGATCTCTAGAAAAAGTTTTCAACTTTTACACCAAAGGTTCCAATCTCATCGTTTAAACAGTTTTTGGGGAAAATGCTGTAGTGGTTGACAATATAAGGCGAGTGGTGAATGAGGTGAGTAATGTGATGTGTGGAAGAACTGTGTGGCCCACGTTATAAAAGAAGAGAACACATATTATGTGCAAAGTTCCATAAATCTGATCGTTATTCAACCCGATGATGATTCCACCTCATCCGAATATAGCGAAGAAGAATATTGAGTTTTCTAGCAATTTTATTGGCTTCTATTATTTTGTAGATATATGTTTGACGAGAATTTGGTGTGATTATTTCTGTTTTCATTGTATTTCAGAGTTTTCGACTCGGAAATCAACTACCTTAAATTTAGAAAATTTTCATAATTACCCATGGTGGAAAAATTCAGTGAAGATAACTTTTTCATGGGGCGATCAATTGCTATGATTGTAAGAACAAGTAACTGAAAAATAATGTGCCGATGCTTATGTCGAGGCGGGAATTCCTTCTCTGTGCTGTTTCAATTGGTATTGGAAATACTATAATACATAAAAGGACCTAAAAAATCGATATGAATTTTCTCTCTCTGCATTTAAAAAAATATTCTCATATATACATATATACTCATATATCTCATATATACATATACTTTATGTTATGAAGAGAAACTTCATGGAGGTGAATCGATAAGATGATTACTGTCTGCTGAAGTTTCATTCTGGGTACCTGAATCAATTAAATCATATACCTGAATAGATTAGCGACTTCAAAATATTATATAAAAGGAATACAGGATTGCTACATACATTCAGTTCAATTTGTTTGCGAACAAGTGTTACATTGTCATAAAGTTTAGAAATCTTCTATAAATTTTATTTCTATCGAAAACATGGGAAGATCCAGAGTGTATGTTGGAGGGATTCCCCGTGATACGGAAGAATGGGATCTGAAACATTTTTTCAAAGGATATGGAAGAATAACAGAAATTCTTATCAAAAAAAGATTCGCCTTGGTGGAATTTGATGACAGCAGAAATGCCAAAGATACCATTGTAACGTTCCGTTTTTCCATTAGTAATTTCATATAGTTTTGTGACACAATCTGAACACAAAATAAATCATTTCACTTTCAATTTCAAGCTGAGAACTATAACATGCCCATTATTTAAATTCTCATTTTTATTTTCACAGATCCGGGATTCTTCTGGACAGTCTTCGGTAATGCTACCCAACAAAA
>WOGP01009640.1:0-10647 GCA_015342065.1 Leptinotarsa undecemlineata | reverse complement strand
AGGGAATCTTCCAAAGAAAGGAAGGAAGTAATCAATTTGCAAATGAGTAACTCTATACATGGATGTGTAGATCATGCAAAGAAGTAACTTTCAGACAGTAGTAGAAAGCCAAAAACTTTCTTTCCCAAAAATTAATCACTCCTAAAAATATAACCCCTTCAATTCAATTTTATATAGTTTAAACACATTTCAAAGGCGAACCTGTTCATTCACCAAATTTATAGAGAAAACTAAAAATTCTGCTGTGAATTTATTGCTTATACTTACCACTCTTCCTCTTCCTCTTCATCGCTGTTTTGCAAGAAATGCGGAAAAAGAAATAATTAGTATTGATATTTGAAAATATAACACATACAAGCATCCCGTTTTATGAATTTTTGAAGACAACTATTATCAAAATTCATAACGAAACTTCAATATAGTGGATCGTTCGTTAGTGAATGCTCCTAAAAAGCCTAAAAAAATCTATTTAAAATCTGTTTTCCGTTAACCCGCCCCCTACCAACGACAACTAGCAAAAGTCGAAACTTGTTCCGGCTAAGGACTAACGAGGTCTTACTTTTAAACGTGTGATTACTGACACGGGTTGAACGATATGAAGTGAAAATCGATCATCCGGGCGTTGCGACTCGAACCACCGGTAAACACAGCGGTTGATTGAGTGAGTGGAGCAAACCACCGACATCAACCCTACCGGCTACTGTCCTACCTAGCTATGTAAAACTTCTGAAACAATGGAGATTCACGGCAAAATTATAACAGTTGTTCATCGGCAATTCCCTATTGTCCTACTGAAATGCTGTCAAGAGCACTAATCAGTATTTGTTTTTCAAATTAATTCAATGGTCGGCAAATCAGGTGAACAAATAGCCTATTTACTATTATTCTCTCGTATGTGCAAAAAAGAGAGACAAAATAATGCACAGTTTTTAAAGTACATCAAATCTTGTTTTTTAGGGTTACGTTCTTTCTTAGCAAATTTTGTTGATATCAGCAAAATTTATTCTCGAAATTCAAAAAAGGAAAAATTGTAACTCACTTTTGGTATTTTATTCTGTAGGATTTTCTGGAAGATAAAACTTGGTTTTTTCTCCACCACGTGATTTTCGGGATCGGTCGACCCTTCACCTCACAGAGAAGAATTCGGTTCGTGCTGTTGCCTTTCTGCACTTCCGTCAGTTTCGTTACTTCCGGTTTAGTTACGACTGGAACAAAGAGAAACACACTGTGAGCATATTTTTTTGTTTGTTTCTCACAATAGGGAAATATAACAAATAGAAACTCTTGGAGAAATAACTTCAAATAATAACAATAACAAAAATTTTTTGGAGGTCGAACTGTGGATTATACAGATATAGAAAGTATAATGATCTGCCAAAAGTTTCAAGGAGGCTGAGGACGTGAAAAAGCTCTGGATGGCAGAATCTAATGCTTTGTCAAGTAGGATCGAGTTTTACATTTTTTTCACCACTAAAATAACCCTCAAAAATTATGTTATTTTCGGAGTGTTTTTTGCATATAACTTATTATCTCAGGAGTCAGTTCTGATGATGCTAATTTGGTTAACGAAACATCCGTCGAGGGGCAATATTTCTGTTTCGGCATGAGAAGAGTGTTTTCAATAAACTCCACAACTATCAATATTCAAAAAATATAAGTAAAAATGAAAGATTATGGAAGAGTGAAACATTTACAATGATGAAGTCCAAACTCTCATAATATTATCATCCATAATTTTAATGTTCGGTTTCAAAATCTTGCTATCGAAATTATAATTTTTTCAAGTGAATTATGAATTTAAAATTTTTAGTATTTAGCCTAGAGTTGCCAGCTCTAGCTCTACAACAAAGCAGTTTGTTTTATGGCATTAATTTCATACTGAGTATTTTTAACCAATCTTGTTTAAGTTATTTAGTTTTTCATTATTCTCAAGGGTCTCCCAATCGGGATTTTTCAGTTGGACTTCTAATGTATGAGTCTTTTTTAATCTACTTATCCCACTTATCCGAATATATTTACCTAAGCAACCCTTATATTTAGGCCTATTTCCATGTAAATATTGTAAGCTACAAATAATTAAATTTTCAATTTCTTTATTGTTCCTTGTGTCCCTTATCTTGAGACTTACTCGCTATTATAACCTTTCTATCGTTACAATGTCCAAGGTGATCCCCCTCTCTAACTACCTAAGTGAAATATTGTAATTGTAAAATCATTCATTACATTTTGAACCTTTTAAGAGTACAGTCAGAATAAATCTTGTCTTGCCTACAGTTCATCTTGCCAGTTATTTTCTTATCCTATCTTTTCACAATTGTTACTATAATTCTTGTATGTATTAAGTATTCATACTCACGATAAAATAATCGTGGATCAAAACATTTAATTTAACGCCATGGCATGGAAGATATATTTTTCTAATTTGTAAATATTTTATTGAAAATTGTAATTTTTAAAAAAATTATGGAGTCATCTGAATACTTCAGAGAGTAAAGTACCATTGAAGAAACATTTTTATCTTTATTGCAATTATGTGATGGAATCGGCCGAACACTTTATCGATTTTCACTATATACACAGTTTTATAAAAACGCAACACGTGTTACTTTATACAGTAGATTCTTCACGCCTGTCTATACAATGCTGTGTCATGTAGTGAAAATATATCAAAATATACAGGTGTTAACTAACAACTTTCAAATTCTTTTCAACCTCCGTTTTCACAAATGGCGGCATAAAAATTCAAATAATGGGACCAATTTTTTTGCTTTTTGGAATCCTTCTTATATAGAGTCTTGCAACAGGTACTTTCGGACTTTGACAATTGATAATGGCCATCTTGTTGAAGATTATACATCGACGGATAAAACATTCAACAACAAGTGCAAACAAAAAAATTGTTTTATCAAAGTGGGCGTTCTGTTCTGGCAATGTACCGCGCACTTGGCCCATAATCATTCTGCCAAAAGGACTGTTCGCAATGTAGTGGATAAATTTGAGTCCACTGATTCAATGCACGATCGACCAACACCGGTACGTTGAAGGGACGTAAGATCTGCCGAAAACATCGCCGCTGTCTGTGAGAGTGTGCAGGATAATCCGAGACAGTTGATTTCGCGTCGCTCACAATAACTCGGCCTTTCGCATGCTACAACTTGACGAATTTTGCGCCGCGACTTGGGCCTGCACCTGTACAAAATTCAACTGACCCATTAACTGAAGGTAAACGGCCATAGACAAGAAGGTGTGTTCGCTGAATGGGTTCTGAAGCAGTTGATAATTGACCCTAATTTTCATCGAAAAATCAGCGATTTTTGGGTATGATTTTGATTGGATGATGGATGAGTATGATTTTGGTGGATGAATGGATACGCGAACAATCAAAATTGTTGAACTTGACACGATACCAATCTATATGAGATCTAAGATCGCCCAGTGCATCCCAAAAAGGTCACTCTTTGGTGTGGATTCTGGGCTGGCGACGTCATCGTTCCATATTTCTTTGAAAACGACGTTGGCGATGACCTGGTCAATGACAGTGATGACTGTCAACGGCGAGCACTACAGGTCGATAATTACCAACTTCTTTTGGCTTGAATTGTTGGATACCAATGCCATGTGGTTTCAACAGGACGGCGCTATGTGCCACACAGCTCATGCCACATTGGATATTTTGCACGAGCGATTTAGGGCATCTCATCCGGAGGTGATGTGAACTGGCCACCAAAATCGTGCGATTTGACACAGTTACACTTTCTCTAGTGGGGTTTTCTTGAGTCGCAGGTGAATGCGAATAAGCCACAAGCCACAACGGTCCTCAAAGTCAACATAACATTCCATCGGCCAAATTTAACCTGAGCCAGAGTCATGGAAAATTGGACATTTGGTGTTTCAAACGAATAAAAAATTTCGATGATATTTCGCACTTTGTTTTATTCAAATTTGAAGATAGGAAATGCTCAATGAAAGATGTATATAATGTAAATTACCATTATTGTTATATTAATTTGCCTAAAGAAATCGATTTGAACACAAATATTGAATAAAATATTTTTTGTATATTTTCGGAATGTTTTCGTCCTCTTCCATATGTGTTACTTAAAAATTTGATAATTCTAACGAACAAATAATTATCCATCAATGATTGCGGTAGGTCTTGCGGCTGCTATTTTCTTTTATGCGATGACAAAAGACGATTTTTATGCAAATACACTAAAATTTTTGTAATTCCACACAGTCTAACTGTAAATCGTCTGGCCTTGCGTCTAGTTCGCCAGCACAAAACGTGATCGTCATAAATAAATCATGAATGCGAAGATTCTTCAAATGTCTCGAAGGCAATGTCGCGATTCTGCCATTTCGGTTTCGTTTGTTATCAAATATTGATTGTCGACAAAAACAATAGGATTCTGGAAAAAATCGTTGATGGTATACGAGGTTTACGCAAAAAGTATTTGTAGTTGAGAAATTGCCCATACTGTCTGAAAATCAAAATTGATGGTTTTCAAATTATACTTCTGACTGTGAAAATAAAAAAACGAAGGTCGCTCATTTGAGACTGCATTGCCCAAACGAGTGAAGAATTGCATTTATGAAATTGAGAGCGCCTCTAATCTGGATATTTCTTATATTTATGATACAAACTATTCTGATGGATAGTAAGTATATTAATTTACCTGAACCGTTCCATTTTCAGCCATGCATATACATCAAAACTTCAATAGCCAGTTGGACATTTATTATTATAGCCGTTAAGTGTTTGCATTTCCAGTTGAATAATTGATTGGCAAGTTGAATGTTAAAGAATAAATTAGTGAATATTAGATATCAACAAGGGTATTATTATCTTTCAACTGATCGATTGCATAATACTGTTGTAAATCATGCCCGAAAGGAAATAACGCCGGCTGCCAGTGGTACCCACAAACCAAACGTGACGTAGGTGAGAGCCTGGGAATGCCCAATGTTCCCTGCCGCTTGAGAAGCAGCAAGAAACACGCTACCGATGTCGATGGAACTTCGGCAAAAATTCTACAATGTTCGATTACGATATTTATGCGCTGGCGGCGGGCATATCGAGACAGTCAAGTATACAGTGAAGTGAATGTTAAATTGCGATACGCGAAGTGATCTGGTAAGGAGATAGACATTCAAATAATAGTTGAAGTTTCAGTTGGAGTGTTTGTTGTACCTATAGCGAAATAAAGTTAAGTTTGATTATTCAGTGTAGTTAATTATTGATCAACCCACGTGTAGAAATGTAGCAAGCAATACCTAAGCTGAATAATTTTTTTGTGACATGCTCAAAGTGGTTGCAACATTGCAAAGTGGTTGAGACAAACTTCTAAAAATGTTGTTGATACTTTTTGTAGTATTTTGCCTAGGTTTACGAATATACAGTTTTGTCTCCATTAGAAGTGTGTGTATTTGTTTTCATCACTGTTTGAACTGTGGTAAATATTATAGCCGAGCCATTTAATATATTTAGTGGAGGCATTTATGAGGATAATGAATAGAAGTGCTTCCCTGTCGTGGCATGTGATGAAATATTTGATGAAAATGCACGACAAGGTAAACTATTGTGAGACTGTGTTCACAAAATCACAAGCTAATTTTTCGTGTTCAATGAAAACTGTAATAATTACTCCACTTGTCTGAGAAAGCTATTGTGTAGTGGGACAAGTGTTATGTTCTTGTAACTGCTCAGTGAACATCTCACACGTATTTCTTGAATACATTATGGATTTCAATCAAGTGTCAGCCAGTTTCATCACAAATCTGACCAATTATTTTTTTCAAAAAAATCATATGTTCATTAATGATAATTGCTTCTTCGAAAAAAATAATGTGTTTTCCGTTAACTAGCTCTCAATCTCTTACGAACGACATCTCTCAGGAGTAAAGACTTGTGTAAGCTAATATCTAACGAGGTATCATCTTTTAACGTGCGATTTCAATCAATTGACTTCGGAATTACAAAAAAACATTTGATATATATGATGATGTATATTTAAATATTTTTATACATAAACTTGATATTGAACATTTCTTAATAAATTTGAAAAAAAAATGAATTTCATTTTGATCAGGTGAAACAGGAATTCAAAGATACGTAAAAAATAGAAGAAAAAAAAATTGGTAAACAGTTGTGTCATCATTCAATTGTGTGTGAAAAGTCAAGCTAAAAAAATGTGAAATATTTTCTTTCAAAAATCCCAAACTTCTCCGGTATCTCAAAAGAACTCCTTTAGTGGAAAATGATTTCGAAAAACATCTCCAAGCTTCCGAACTACCTGTACGATGAGTTCTTTTTCTTCCTTTTATTCGGAGTCAAGATTTTCATATAAACTGCCTCTGATTTATGTAAAAATGCCGTCCCGAAATCCTAAAAGGGGCGTCATGTGCCTTTTATGAGAGATCGCGACAAAATTAAAATACAATTCTGCATAATGCGGCGCGCTTGCAACTCCAGTGCGGTTTTTGAAGCAGTGGCGTAACGAGTGGGAGTGAAAAATGGACAAAAACTCGTTCTGATTTTTACACTACGAGGTTTAGGTATATTCTGAGGTTTTCCAGGCGCTAGTTACTTTCAAGAAAATCTTTCCCATTGAAAAACAGACGTTTTGAAAAATTTTAAAGTGTATCTGTCTATCTATCCGCATGTTATCCGATAAAATCGGACCGAATCTATCTTTGAAAAGGAAAGAGATATCGCTTTGAAATTTAAACGAAATGTCAAGTTCGCTATGTTTATACTATGTATTGAAATTATTCCATGATGATAATTGAACATTTTTTTAATTCTAGATGCACTTCGGTAACACCGTAGCTTCATCAGTACTACCGTTACTAATACTGTTATCATGGATAGTGTGATAGTGATGAATTTTCTTCAAGTAACGGGTCAATCATAATATTGAAATTCAGTGAAACGAGAAAATGAAAAACGTATTTTCCTTTCATTTGCTAAAATCTTTCCAATCCAATATCTCCAATTTTGTACTTATGAAATAATAATATTGCAGAGTTGAAAATATTCCCCTTTCATTTTCTGGACGACTGAAAACATCGACAGGTAAAGAAAGAAATAAAATGCATTACATTCAACTAGAGTATTTTTCAGAAAATATTCGAACACGTTTATCGTTAACATACTTTTTTTAATTGGGTTGAGTTGGTAACTTTCAAAAGTAACGATTTACATTGGATTTAAATTTCTGAAGACATATTTATTTGGAAAAACCATATTAGAAAATTTTTCCACAGGACGCCATTTTTCAATTGTCCCCAAAAACTGTAGTACTTCACTTTTTTGAAAAAGACATATATTTCCTACAGCTAAAAGAGACAGATGAAAAGAAATTGAAACTATCGGTGCTCGTTTATTCATTCCACCTTTGAAGCCTGTAGATGTACTTCTGACCTTTCCATATTCATAGGTAGGATTGGAAACTTTGACGTTGAATACTCCATCAAAATAAACTTTTTCCATACTAGAACATAATACTGTCTTTTGACGCGCTTTTGACATCATCTGGAGATGACTAAAACTCCTCCAATCATCTCCTACAGAGGCTAACTACAGAGGCAGTATGTCTGTTCTGATGTGGTTATGGTATTGACGAGACATCGGTGTTGCCTTATGCTTTGTCGGATTTGATTACACTGTGGGAAATGAGAAGTACCGAAGTTATTAGAACCCAGATGAGTTTGTCGAGGGATGGACTGTTCCTATGATATTAGACATCATTGATAGTAAAACAAATGATCTATGTTACTTGGAAGATTTCCTTGTCCTTTATGGGTAAAGGGCAGGAATAGCTCAGTTTTTGTAAAACTATTGGAAGGACCTACATAACAAGGCTGAATGAAATGGGATCAAAGTAAATAAATCAAAAGAATCAGACTGGTAGAATATGCTTTCATTTAATTTTTTTGTCAAAGGAGACCCAAGATGCTGCATTGTGCAGATGTGGTTTTCTTCAAAGGGGACCCTAATTGATTACTATTCAATAAATTATGAATTCAAAGACAAAGTATTACTTGAACTTGTTGGGCTATTTCGAGACCTGACATGATCTGTATACGAAAGAATGAGAAATGTTTTATGGTTGTTCCCGACTTGCCCAGAAAGAGTCGATGTACGATGATCGTACGGCACTGCTGAAAATGCAGGACATATTTCGTCGGCATCGGTACATATTTGGGCCGAACTATTAGCGGATTCCTGAGCATTGTTTCGAGATTAAATATTCCGCACGCGTTCGCCTGCTCGAAAACCGAATTCCGACAAAGTTAAACTCTGCACCCGACATAAATTCCGATTCGCTCTCTCGAATCGAAAATCGTTCAAATTTTCGGAAACTCCAGACTGCAGATAAATATCGCCGCTAAACGACCGACGAACAATAGATTCCTAATAAACAAAATGTCCGATGGGATTCTAATTGGGTGTGCGACACATTTTTCACGCCGGAGGTCGATCCTTGCAGGAATGCCGTTTTTTTCTCATCGGCAGGAATCCTAAACGCCGGCCGCAGAATGCTTGGCCGTTTTTGTGAAAATACTGGCCGTTCCTACGGTCAATCAAAAATCAGGACGATGAAGATGTCAGTGGAGAAAGTGAGAAAATGTCCTTCGTTTGGTAATTTGTCTTGGTTTATTATTACTTGGAGAGTAAACTGGCCTCCTTATAAAGTTTTTCATTTTTCCAGTAGGAGAAGGCAAGATTCATAGACACATAGATATATGTTTAACATCGGCAGAGTGTATATAACATCTTGTTGACAAACATTTTGTTATTAATAATCTGCACATATTAGTAAAAACATATCTGAATATTGACAAAGACACACAAGAAAATGGTATAACAACGAGAAAATGAGCCGAATCTAGCCGAAAACCAAAGTTATCTGTTTAAGAACTTATAAAAATATACACAATATATAAACAAAACCAAAGTTATCAGATTAAGATCTTATAAATATGCACACAAACATGTGTCACCTACAAACACATATACACCACAAACATGCCTATATAATATTTTCTGAAAGCAAAGACAAATATATTTTGTTAACAGAATAAATACATCAAGAATTAGAAATGAACAACATCACAATACGGCGTAAAACATAACAATCCTAGATAAGGATTTCATTAGTTCGGACTACCACCATTGTCCATGGTGGTTGTTGTGGTTCAGATACTGTCCCGTGTGAGTAGATTTTCGGTATACAGATGTCTGAGAATGGAAATTAGACAATGGAAGTCCAAACTAATGAAATTCACCATGAAACATTGTCAACCACCTTCAAACAAAAATCCTAATTTTTTTAAAGAATTCTTCTAGTGTATATCAAGCTTTTTTCACAAAAGAGATGCCTTCAAATGTTTTTGAATTTCAGAAACGTTTCAGCTTTTCTTATTGCTGTTGAATTAAACTACTATTATTTCGTTCTGTTAAAATCTGTTTTTCCATTAACCAGCTGTCGCTCCCTACGAACGACAATTCTCGAAAGTCGAAACTTGTGTGAGCTAAGAACTAATAAGGTCTGGACAATAGATTCCTTTATGAGGATTGATGTTGGGATAGGCATTTTCAACTAATGTGCTTGTCTTGTCAAGTGAGGTGTTTACATCAAATACTTATTTTTGTTCTTGTAGATAAAACAGAAAGACTCGAAGTTAAATAGATAAAAACAGTAAAAATTTCATTTTCATTGACTTGAGACCTATTAATATTCTACCGTCACTCTCAAAACCAATCGAAAAAGCAGTTCATTAACCAACGTATACCTCTGTCAATAATAACCGTATTCTCCCCTTCACAAAATTATGGTACCACAAGTGCTCTTTCTAATATTAGCGATAGTATTTTACATTCATATAAGAATGAAGTAACTCTTCTCGTTTCACTTGATTATAAGAAAGAATTTGATACCATGAACCATTCTTTACTATGTGCAAAATTTTGTCATTACGCACTCGATGAGAAAAGTCAATCTTTTCTCAAATCTTTCCTCAGTATTAGAACACATCGTGTCCTCGTCAATAATAACTTATCATCGGAACTGAACGTAATACATGGGGCACCTAGGGCTCTATATTTGCACCTCTCCTATTTATCATTTACACTTCTGATTTTTCCAAAATACTGAAGAATTTTCAAATGCATACCTATGCTGATACCAATCTGATTTTTTCCGCAGATATTGATGAATTTTTATCAGTTGAATACTTTTTGAATACTGATATAGATGACCTACTATTCAAAAAGTTCGGAATGCCTGTGTCTGATTAATATTTTCGCTGAAACGAAGAGATGATGTAACAATTGAAGGGGTTATATTTTTAGGAGTGATTAATTTTTCGGAAAGAAATTTTTTGGCTTTCTACTACTCCATCTTGAAACAAAGATGAGGGAATTTTCCAAAGAACGGAAGGAAGTAATCAATTTGAAAATAAGTATCTCTATATATGGATGTGTGGATAATGCAAAGAAGTAACTTTCAGACACAAACTGTATCAAGATGGAGTAGTAGAAAACCAAAAACTTTTTTTCCCAAAAATGATGTAACAACATTTTTAAACAATCTTGGGTGGCTGAAAATGTTAAATAGAAGGAAACATCACCTTGTATGCTTC
>WOGP01009639.1:0-10648 GCA_015342065.1 Leptinotarsa undecemlineata | reverse complement strand
AGAAAATTAACTGATACAGTTTATTGCATGATTTTCACTATACACCGTTTTACAAAAACCGCGACCCTTGTTTCGCTATACCATAGCTTGAGAGAGCAATCACCCAGTTTTATTCAATCACTGAAGAAGTAAATATTGACCTTGAGCTTGTGGTATTTCAAGTTACTTCTGAAGTGTTCCATTTCAAATCAAAACATTAGGTTTTTCCAACAATATTTTAAAGAAAA
The DNA here is from genome assembly GCA_015342065.1 of Leptinotarsa undecemlineata. Taxonomy (NCBI): domain Eukaryota; kingdom Metazoa; phylum Arthropoda; class Insecta; order Coleoptera; family Chrysomelidae; genus Leptinotarsa; species Leptinotarsa undecemlineata. The sequence continues at coordinate 10,421 of WOGP01009639.1, read as the reverse complement.
AGTGTTCTCGAGATTCATCCAATTGAAAACCAATAACATAAGCTAAGCTGCATCTGAAAGAAGTAGACATGGAAAAAACAAACAGATAAAAATACAAAGAAAGACACAGTACAGCAAAAGAGATGTTGCCAACATCTATCTCAAAGTGATACTTACACAACTATTATGTAAACTACACTATATTGAATTTCAAGTCTTGGACTCGGATATTCGTGATATAGATAGTATTATTATACATAACAAGTTTTTAACTCAGAGGAAGAAATAAGATCTTTGAATCAGAAGCCAGCCAACATATAAAAAGAAAAAGACCAAAGACAACGTACCATCTTCACAGCATATATTCTTTGTCGAATTTTTTATTTTCTCGAACACCAGTTTCTCAGAACATTAAACTTGTCTATTAGAAAAAGGTTTGAAATACAATATTAAACCCGACAAACATTCGAGCAATTTAGAAGTTTTGGGAATTGATACAGATATCGCGTTGATGGGGATATGTTACGCCAATAAATGTATTGTTGCAGAAATTTCAAAATCTGAAATGATGCATAAAGATAGGTTCAATCCGGAATTGAAACTAGTAAAATCCATTAAACAGAAATCGGCTAAAAATAACATTGTTTCTACGCGAGCTGATAAAGGCCGTCATAACCATGAACAAACTAAATTCCGTGGAGAAGATTTTGGACTTTCTGAATGCTGGCATGTACGATGCGAGGGTTGCCTTCTATAATTCGGGATTAGAGAACAAAAACAAATAATAATAATCAAAAATCAATTCATTGCTTTTTAAAATATTCCGTATGAAGATCTATACACTTTTGCATGTGTTTGAACCAATTGTAGAAGCACTTTTGTCTATCTAATTGAGGTATCTCCAAAACATGCATTCTGAATGCAACAACCGCTACTTCAAGCGTCGAAAAACGTTGATCTCTCGGTTTTTTTTACGTTCGGAATTAAAAAGAAGCCAGTCGGTGCCAAGTCAGGATTATACGGCGAATGGCTCACTAAATTATTGTTTTGGGTGCAGTTATTTGAGCCGATGTGTCAGAGCTCTCATTGTCGTGGTGAAGAGTGATCCGTCTTCGGCGGTTGGTTTTTCTGATTTCTTGGGAGACAACTGGCCACAAATGGTTGAATACCACTCAGAATTGACTGTTCCTGTGTTGTTCTAGTGGTAAGTTTGCGACATGTCCAGTTTTTGCACAAGAACCATTTGCTTGGAAATGCTTCGTCCGCGAACAAATTTTGTTGGACTTGGCTCATCTTGAAATACCCATACAGTCGACTGCTGTTTACTTTCGGGTTCACACACGTAAATGTACGTTTCTTCACCTGTCACGATGTCATAGACGTGTTTCGAAGCACCGCAATCGTATTTTTTTAACATTTCCTTTGACCAATCGACACGAGCGATTAACAAATTGTGTGGGATCCAACGCGATCAATTTTTTTCACAGTCAAATGTTTATGCAATATTGAATGTCTGCTGGTCCCACTTATGCCTACGGTTCTCTCAATCTCACGGTTGTTCACATAATGATCTTGCAATATCAGTTCGTGCACAGCATCAATGATTTTTGGAATAACAACTGACTTTGGACCACCTTTACGGAATTCGTATTGAAGTGAACTACGAACACGATTGAATTCACCATACCATCAATAAACACTGGTCCTTTAATCAGCTTCATCGCCATTGCTGAGCTTTTGAAAAAAGTTTTCTCCGGTATAGTTCCTCTTCAACCAAACTATTTATAAACCTGCTAAAATCGATTCCAATTATGATGGTTTTTCTCTAGTGGGCATGGTTTCTTACATGGACTTCAAGTTGTAACTACGAGTGAAGAATCTCAAACAGAACCGACATTAGAATGGACTTGACTATGACAATTTTTGTGAACTTTTTAATCGATACTTTGAGTTAAAGATTTTGAACAAATCCGTCACTGATATGATTTATCTTTTGAAAGACTTCTTCCAAGAGCTTTCAAGGAACTACCTTGAGTGAAAGATTTCTGACCGACTTTGCACTGATATGATTTTTCTCCAGTATGATAGATTAAACAATGGAACGGCCTTTTTCCAATATGGTTTTCTTTGGGTACTTTCAAGCCACAATTTTGAGTATAAAATTTTCAACAGAGTCACTCCTAGATTTTCCCGTGTATGAATCCTTTCACGAACTTTCAGGGTTTTAGTATTCCTCACTGAAATATTTTTTCTCTATAACGATTATTTCTGTGAATTGAATAACAGTATGTGGAAGAAAGTGTCCCACATCTGAAGTGATGTCCTCGTCTCACATATCGACGAACACGTTTCTCTTATCTATGATCTCAGTTTCAACTTCTTCGTAGAAAATGGCGATATCCTTGTCACTTTCTATAACTTCTTGTTTACCGGAGGTGTCGTTAGCATTTTTGTAATCCATAATTTCATTCGGGGATGACATCTTTTTGTAATGGTCTTCCATTTATATGAAACTGAATTGAAAAGTGATAGACAATAATTCAAATTCTGACGCGTGAATCATACTCGAACAAGATGGTTCACAGTCGTTTGTCTGTACAAACTCAACCGATAATCATGGCTGAATAATCAGATTCGGTGATGTTTCTGCAATTAATCAACAAAAATGAACACAAAACGCAAAAATTTACCTGAACCAAATTTTGTGAAATTTGGGTGTATTAGGAATTATTTACCTTTACAGTGAGCTACTTTCATTCTGATAATCAAAATAACAATTTTTCGCTTCATGAAGTTTTTGATTGAAATACTTTATTTGTTCACATTGTTAAAAATGAAAATTTCCCCTGAGAACATTCAAACTTCCTATTCTACGTTAATTTTTTTTTTCACATGATTCTTATGAAATATTATAACATTTTTTGTCTGAATTTTAAATTATGATAAAGTTTCATCAAGTCTTTCTTTCACATTCGTTACGGTGATTGACTAGTTTTCGTATGATTCAAGTTCATTCATCCATCCAAACGTAATTTATATCTTTCATGAAAGATGGCTCTAACAACTGTCATGCCACTACGTTTTCAAAAAATCATTTTCTATATCAGAACAATTCCTATCATCGCTGTCCATTTGACACCTTGGAACCTACTGACCGTCCCGTCGGACGAAGACGTCACGTATTTTTTATTTCTGAAACAAAACAGATCCTGATTTTGGTTTGGGTTAAAATACAAATTTTCCATTAATTTCAGTGTTTTGAAATTGATGAAGAAAATTGATTAATGAAGGATCAACTCGAATCTATGATTCAATTTGAAGTCAGAAATATTAATTGCACTTGAGGAGAAATGAAGAATTGACTTTTGGCCTGTTCATATACAAACCTTCTCACTAAAGTTCTTGCTGAAGAGATGGTTCACATTATTGATTACAACGAAACATAGAAGAATTGTCACCTTCATGATGCTTTTATTTCCTGCTACTTGAGCGCCATCTGAGTTTGTCAGTTCTTTCAATTCTTTGGAAAGTACTGCAACCCTATGAAACGTGATAATTTGTATGATACAAGGTTTCATATTACTAGGGATGAAGCTATCCCTTGAGGACAGATCGCTTGCAACCTGTGACACTACTCTTTTTGTAGTCTTAAATAATCTTTCTCCAGGCACACACTCCATTCTCCTACAAATATTCTTTTTCATCCCAAAGCCTGGATGAATGATTCTACGAACGCATCATCAAATGCGTCCTCAATATTCAGAAAAGCAGCTTGAATTACTTTCTTGTGAGCATACGCTTCTTTTTTCTGTGACCCACCGAACGTATATTAGTATTCAAATAGGTCTGTTAGACGGTGCTCTGTCCCTAATGAACCTGTCAACTTGTTTTTCTGGACCCTTCAATATGAATATAGTTGAGAACCTACAAATCTAGATATTTATCCGAGATTCGATATTGTATCACATACCTATTGAGTGTACTCCTTCTTCAAGTTGAGATAATGACTGAAATGAAATCAAAAGTATACTTGATGTCATAATATCTCATTACTGTTCTCCTATTGATTAGTTCTCAGTTCTCAGTTCAATCTTTAACGGTAATGATAATTTCGTCACATTTGCAATAAAATAATCAATTTAGTATCTGTTCACCTCCTAGTTCAAATTCAACTCGGGTTGGATGACATTTCCTCTCGGGTATGGTGAATATTTCAGAGAAAATAAGACATGGAATAAATAGATCGATTGATTCAAAAAAAAATTTTGTCACTTACTTCTCGACTCATTCGCAAGTAAATGTGACGAATTTTCAATGAATTTTTCCAACAAATTTTTGCGATAACTCAAAAAGTAAGTCATATATCGATCAAAATTATTCTTTGTTAAATATACCTGATTGAGGTAATAATGAAGATAGGGAGAGAGACAGACGAAATTGCATGCAGCCTCGGTAGTAATGACGTGTTGAAAATTGGTTTTCATTCGTTAAACTTCATAATTGAAAGTTGAAAAGGAAATCGGTTCGAAATGCTGGTCTTAGAAAAAACTCTTTCGAAAACTAATGATGTTACTAACAGAAACTAATGATGTTACCGAAAATATAGTTATTAGTTTTTGAGTCATTCAGAAGAGAATTCAACTTTTCACGTCAAGTTCACTGTTTATTCAAAGCATGAAGATGAAACTACTAGAGCATGTCAAAAGTACCTGTTGACAGTAAGTTTTAGAGAGATGATGGGGTAATGTTTTGAATTTGTTTTGTCTACAGATGAAATGGAAACCGATATCACAAAAACATCATTCGTTCTGTTTTCTATGAGTTACATGTTAACTGAAAATTATTTTTTCGATTTCTTGGTTGAAACATTCAACTGGCGACCAAGAAAAAAATGATTTTGAGAAAAATAATTGTGAAATCAAGGATACGATAAGTAGAATTGCGTTTACCGGATACCTTGTGAGTGCGGAAAATTCTATATCGGTGAAACTAAGAGGCCTCTGAATGTTCTCATTGCCGAGCACAAGAAACACACACACCAAGAGGAAACCAGCTAATCAGGAATAGCAGAGCATGTTGGGACCCATCAACAAAACATCGAGTGGTCCCAAGCTGAGATCATACACGGGGAGGAACATTGGTTTAGGAGGAAATTCAAAGAACACGCCAATGTATTTATCCAAGCTAGCGTAGAGATATGCATTATATAGAAACACATAATCAAACAAAAAATGGCCAACTCCCGAGAAACGGTCTTTTTCCGCTAAACTTCTGAAGCGAAAAAAGCAAAACAGACATAAGTGAAAGTACTCGAAAGACCCATAAATAAGTATCCCTCGTAGGAATGAGTCCAGTCATCATCCGAAAACGATTGTGAATACTAACAATCGAACCGTAACTTGCCTTGGAAATGATTTTTTTTGTTCAATTGTTCTATTTCTACTTGTACCCTATTTTACTGTTATTTCTTTTAAGGTTTTTTGTTTGATATAATTGTTACTTTCGACAATTTTTTTATTTATTCTTTCATCAGTTCTTCTAGGGGTTTCGAATCATTTTATATACTATCAGACAATGTAAGTCTGAAGTGATAAAATTCATCATAAAACATTTTCAGTCACCTACAAACAAACGGTCAATATTTGCTTCCACAAACCAGCTCTTGCCTCCCACGAACGAAAACCCTCAAAAGTAGGAACTTGAGAAATGTGAAGATCTACGAGGTCTTGAATGAGTGGAAAAACCACCCACGACAACTCAGTTCGCGACCATCCTTCGTAAAACCATCAATATTCAAATGATTTAGATAGTTCTCTTGTGATAATTTCGATTTGGTGAAGTGGTGTTGGTTATTTTATCATTAAACGTTCATTTATTTTTCATATATGCGGTACTTGTAGTTTGTATCATCATAAATCATGAGTGTACTTACGTTTCATATTCGTCCATTCAAATATTCTTATTTTTGGACTCCCCAATTCAATAAATTGTATATTGAAAAAATCATAGAAATCAAGTATTTGAAATGGCGAGGTCAGAATGAATGGTATGTTTGTACTTAGAAATTTTGGTGTCAACAATCATTATTGCATTGCCTAGATGGTGCCACTAACGTCAAGCAACTACTATCCTCGAAAACTCTCTTATATATGGACACTATCTATGTTGTAGTTGTCCTCTCCAAAAATTAGTTCTTCTCAGAACTAATAATTAGAATTCGATAACTAACCTATTATTTTCAGGAATTATATTTCAGAAAAAGCCAGAGAGACAAAAATGGACGCAGAAAATAAAGCTTTGAAAGAGGACAACGCAAGACTCCGGGAAACACTAGAAAAACTGGTCGACCAAATGGCCGACTTGAATAAGAAATTTGACCAGATTCTAGCCGAAAACACAGCTCTAAGAAAAAAACTGGAGGACAAAGCAAAAACAAAATTCGATGATAAAACGACGAAGAAACCAGAAAAAAAATCGGAGAAGAAACAGAAGGGGAAGAAAACTCGTGTCACAACGGACAGCAGAGGAAAAATCGACGAAAAAATTCAAAAAATCGACAAACTGACTAAAGAAGTCAGCCGAGAAGAAAAGAAAAGCGAAACCGTCACGACCAAGGAAACTGAAAGAAAAGTCTCCCAGAAGAGAAAACGCGGCACAGAGGCAACCTCCGACACATAAACGGAGAATGGTTTTGAAAAGACCGAAACGAGAAAAGCCAGAAAAGCAAAGAAAAGATCCGTACGCATAATAGCAGTGGAAAACAAAACAGAAGACATGGAAACGGGAACAACAGTGGTACCAACTGAGACAGAGATACCAACTAAAAGCAGCAAAAATCTACCTGAGGTACCAGTATGGCCAGCAGTCCGGCCAAACCAGGTTGACGAGACATCAGGGGTGCCAACCCAACCCTCAGTAGATCCATCTAAACCTCCGCCGGTCGTCTCACACGATAAGATGAAATGGACAGATGTGTCCCGAGAGTTAAATAAAAGAAGAATAAACTTCGCAAGAGCTAAGTTAACCAGCGAGGGAATAACAATCCACATCGACGACGAAGACAGCTGGAGGTGCTGCACAAAATACCTAGAGGAAATCCGACTGGACTTCCACACATATACGCTGAAGCAAGAAGTCCCACTTCACGCACTTCACGTAGTAGTTCGGGGAATACCGGACAACATAGAGGCAGAGGATGTTGCAGCCGACCTCAAAAAACAGGGATACTAAGTCATAGAGTGTCATAGGATGACCTCTAGAAAAACCAGGATGAATCTCCCTCTATTCCTTGTTAAGGTTTCCAAAAACCAGGACGTCATCTTCAAGATAAGGACGTGCATGAACTTGATTGTACGGACGGAACCACAGAGAGTGAACTGCCGAACTATAGCGCAATGCCACCGCTGCCAATATTTTGGCCACGCACAGAGGTGCTGCCACGCATCGGTGAGATGCATGAAGTGTGGTGGAAACCACATAACGAGCGCGTGCGAAAAGCCGCGAGAGACACCGGCAAAGTGTGCCAACTACCTGAAGGCGCACCCAGCCAGCTACCGGGGATGCAGGATGTTCCCCAAGCCAAAGACGTCACCACAACAGCAACAGGGAGGAAACAGGCCGCGACAAGCGGAGAACCAGCGGCCTCAAACTCAGCAGCAAAGAAAAACGCCAAAGGAAAGTCACGCAAAAACAGACACGAATAGGATAATCTCTGTCCTAGGAAGCCTGAACCCAGACCAACAATCGCGCAAGCGGTCTTAGCAGCCCTAACGCAAAACACAAAGCGTTAATGCCAGAACGAATTCCAGAAACCCTAAGAATAGGATCCTGGAATATCAACGGCTGGAGAAGCAGGAATGACGAGCTCCTGGAAATGCTGTCGCGTCTAGAAATAGACGTCATAGCACTACAGGAGACAAAAATTAGGATTGTATCCTATATATTGTATCCCAGGATATAATATATACAGGGCTGAAACGCCAGGGGGACGCCATGCCGCGGGGGGCGCGGCGTTATTAGTAAGAATAGATTTAATAGAGTACGAAGACAGGAAACCGGACATAGCAATCGGCGAAGCCATAGCGGTCAAATTTAAGACTAGTCGCTACGACCAAATAAGAATAGCATCAGTGCATCTCCGCCCACAATCCAGAGAAACAGGGCTAGAACGAACGGATATGATAGAAATATTTCCAGACAACTTACCAAGAGTAGCCATCGGGGACTTTAACGCCAAATCACGACAGTGGAATTATATGTATGGAAACGCGAGAAAAAACGTACTAATAAGACTATTAGAAGAATTTGAGGAGATAGCAGTGGTGGCAACGCACATACCAACTCACTAACCACAAAGAGGAATAGAACAACTTGCCGATATCCTCGACATCGCTCTAGTACAAAACATCGAAACAACGGAAATGGATGTGCTATACGAAGGGTCGTCAGACCACAACCCCGTCCTATTTTCAATAGGAAGAGGTGAAGTGGAAGTAGACAACCCGGTTAAGCGAGTAATAAACTGGAATAGATTCTAGCGCGCCATACACGATGCGATGGGAGACATGCCATGCATCGAAACAAAAGAGGATCTGAGGAACGCTGTGGAACAACTACAGCAAGCAATAATCAGAACGGTGAACGAAAGTACACGGAAAGTCTCTGCCCTACGCTTCAACTTCCAATACCACCTCCCACCAGAAACGGTGAAACTGATTAGGATAAGGAGAAGACTGAAAAGACAGTTCCAGAGAATACGAGCACCTTTGAACAAAGCTTGCATGAACCGAGCCAACCGATTGCTGAAGGAAGAACTAAAAAACATCAGAGAAGAAGAGAAGAAGATTTGAATACCTAGGATAACTCTGCATGGAGAATGCAGAAGATACTATGGAACGGACTTCGTCAGCCATGCCCACGTATACGTGGGGACCACGGAATCGTCTACACTGACCTGGAGAAGGCGGAAGCATTTGCGGACAACTTCGAGAGGCAGTGCAGAGTGAACAGGGTTCCTCTTACAGACGAAGTAGAAGAAACAGAACGACAGGTGGAAAGAACGGCGCGAAGAATAAAGAATCGACAAACGAACACCCAACCCCTGGCCGCGACATCCCCCGAGGAGGTGAAAGGCATCGTAAGACGCCTAACTACTCGGAAAGCCCCAGGCCCGGACGGAATAACGAACCGGGCACTGAAAGTCCTGCCTCGAAAAGGCATAGCAGCCATCACAAACATCGTGAATGGCATACTGAGACTGCAGCACTTCCCGCGCCCGTTCAAGGAGGCAACGGTAATTCACATACCGAAGCCAGGAAAAAACCACCTGCTCCCACAAAATCACAGGCCAATCAGTTTACTCCCAGCCATCAGCAAAGTGGCGGAACGCGTTATCCTAAAAAGACTCGAGGAACAAACCAACGAACTGGGAGTCCTTCCGGACGAACAGTTCGGTTTCAGAACTTGATTTAACAGAGTATTTGTTTTCTGGTGACGTTCCTTCCGTTTTAAGGTTATATTCCAGTGAAACTTTCTTTTTTGAAGTTCGTATGATTTGAATGTCTACTTTGACGGGAACAATTCATAGAAATCTTAAACATGATTTGACCGAAGTCAGAATTGAAGATATCGATGATAAAATGTTAATAGTAATCAGTGATGCTAACTATGACGTTAACCTCAAAAACATATGACCATAAGCAGTCCCATAAAGATTTTTTATAGGAATAATGTAGATTATTAAACTATTAAAGAAGGTGAATAAATACTTGTGTTTTTCTGTATTTTGTATTGCGCAAAAAGAAGGCTGCGAAAGTGAATTCTTCAAATTTCTTGTATTAATACCTCCGTTTACTCAAGTCGATATTGCATGCAAGAAATATTCAGACTATTTATGTGATGTACGTAACTTCCTCTCGCAGCAAGGTCAAAAGGTCACGATTTCCTGAGGTGCACCATGCAGCGCGTGAAATATTAAAAATGGAGATTATAATCCTGACGTAACCGACTCCAAAACTCGGATCGATTTTTCAGCTTCCAAGGAGGTTATTTACGATTCCAAAACGGAAAGCAATTACTCCAACTTTCACGTTATTCCGTTTAGAAAATAGTTGGCCAACATCCATGTGCATTGCATTTACATGTGATTTGGAAATTTCATTTGAAACGCATTCCTTCTTTTTACGTGCAGCAAACATGAACGGAATTTTGCAGGCTGTGCAGATTTTCAATGCAATTAATAGCTCTGACTGATCCAAACAAAAATACACACATAGGAAAAGTCTAGGGATATTTTTATAACATACTAAATATCATAAAAATAAATGCACGAGGTCGTTTAATTTCGATTAAATTGGTACACTCGACCACCCTGTAGATTTCTATGGGTTGAACAAAGCCTGCAAAAACGGTAACTAATCTTTTATCAAGTTTTTTACAAACTG
>WOGP01009638.1:0-10649 GCA_015342065.1 Leptinotarsa undecemlineata | reverse complement strand
GATTATATAGAGGGATTCGCCTAATCTGATAAAAAAACTTTTTTTTTATTTTTACAAAATCATTGAACGTAATTAATTGAAAAGATCAGGAAACTGCATGCAAATAAATAAGTGTATGTTTTTTAAGTAGAATACTTGTATTTATAAGAAAATATTTTTTTTTAAATTCTCATTTAATTTTTTGTAATCAATTGTTTAATTGATCATCATCTTCATCACGAACGAGTCTCTATGATCAGCTGTGATGGCGTCATGGCAACAGAATTCAGAGTGGGGACGGAGTGAGAGAGCAATAGATAGAGAAAAAGTGAAAGAGGAATAGAAACTTGGAGAGGGAAATATAGGTATCACACAGCTGAACGCATTAAACTTTATCGACGAATTTTTGTTATTTCGGCTTGCGGAAATCGTCAGGTTATATATTTTTCGTTATCCTTGAATTATTTGCTTCAAAATAAAAAAAAATTAGCTACGCTCGAGAATTTCCAAATGACGTACATTTTTTCACAACTTTGCTGCCCTCCCCTTTCCTTACGTCACTCTCAAACTGTCAGATTACTGAAATATACACTTTTTAGCATGTAATTAACTCATCCAACCTTAATCTGACGCGCTCGAGAATTTCTGATGATCAATTTTTTTACTAATCTGATACTTTACCTTTCGGCCTTATATATGTGGCTCATATTTGGTGGAGGTACTTAACCGGGTATAACCTGTACTTAACCTGTATATTAATCTGCCGCCTTTAGTAAATCCCGAAATCCCCGCTTGGGCTCCTCTATTAATACCTGTTGACGAAAATTGCAGTAAATCAATTTAAAAAAAAGTGAAATTTGGCGGTAGATTTTGAATTCTCAATAAGGATCTAAATCAAGTGAAAAAATATTTTATTGCAGAATTTGCTACATTTTCATAATTTTCTGTCCAATAGTTACTGTTGCATGTACTCTCAAAGTGAAAAATAATTGAAAATATAGTTTTGCTAAACATTTGGATATAATTTTTATTTTATCCTTATATTTCAATTAGGTTGGAATTACCTAGAAAATGTATACAGTCAATTCAAAAGTTGTATAACGTCGATATTGAATCTACAGAGATTTTTGGACAGGAAGGCAATAATAATTAGCAAAACTACTAAAATGCAGCAAAAACCACTGCAATAAATTTTTTCATAATGTGGTTTAGTCATTTAGAAGGCTCACACCAAGACAATATTTTGTGATATTATATGGCAGAATTTGTTGCTTCCTCAGTAATAAAAACGGTCATCTTGATTGATTCTGAAAATATCATACGATTTCTTGGAAGATACATATGTAATGAGATCATATATACCTAGTAACAATTTTCAAAATTACTTGAGCATGTTCACTGATTATTATACAAGATAGCAGGTTAACGAATAGATATCCTCAACTCCGATTATATTTATTAATATCAGATAACCGCTGAATATGGCTGGAACAAAAAAGTCATTGGGGACAGAAATCTAAAAGGTTTGTCAAAAAATTCCTTGTCTGTGTATTTGATAGACTAGCATATTGTCTCAATAGGAGAATGAGGGATCCTGGCTTTCATTTTATAAAAATAAGAAAATTTAACTCGGGAGAGATTTTGATACTGTCGCCGATTTTAAAATTGAAACAATAATAATATTGAACATATATCACTTGTTTGTAAAACTATTGTTATATGATGCATTAAATAATTTAATCGAATCCAATATTATGATCAACAAGTAATTTACTATTGTCTTGTCTTATTACCTCACATGTTTAGTTTGCATAGATTTTAAAAATGGTAATGCCTATATTGACTAGGCTTCAGTACTTGTCATATTACCGCTCAATACCTTTCACCCTAGAATCGCTGAACTTAAACTTTCCTTTGAAAGGTTTCATGACTCCTCATCGCATGATTTAAATAAATTCATTTTCTCCTTATGTAAACAACGAAATAACTACGAGACCTCTCACATCTATTAGCGCCCTCCCGCGGCAAGAATTTTCGTGATGGCTCTTTGTTTTGATGTTACAGCCACTAGATTTAAAATAATAAAAATAACTGAATGATGAATGATTGAATCAGATTGAATAACTTTCAGCCGGCTAGCATAGCGACTGAGTGCCCAATGACTAGTGCTCGTTTATACAGCCACAGTATAAGTATTAAGTTTCAGTTTTATACTTGTGATACAGACAGAGATGTAACTCAGTCTTTGGTACCTACATCTTTTTATATTATAGTGCTGTTGCCTTTTGTTTTGGCACTCTGTAGTTTTCTTTAAAAGCGGTTGTGACTATACTAACTGTGAGAAGAAAAAAAATCGAATATGAAACTCTTGATAAGTGTTATTATTATGGCTGTCAATCTCGGCCCATGCAATTGCGGCTTTCCAAATTTTTATGGTGAAATCAAACAACAACCAGTAACTGACGACCCGGGGGTGCCCCTGTTTCTAACCCCACTTATTGAACAAAACAAAATAAAAGAGGCCAAAACTGCATCCTCTATACATTTCAATGGATTCAAGAATATGGAATGTTATTCTGGCTATTTCACCGTGGATAAAGTCTTCGATTCAAATTCGTTTTTTTGGTTCTTTCCATCAAAATCTAATTATGTTGCTGATCCTGTTATATTGTGGCTGCAGGGTGGGCCAGGAGCTACATCATTATTTGGATTATTTGTTGAAAATGGACCTTTCTCCGTTAAGAACAAAAAGGGGCTGAAATTGCGTCCATATGCTTGGACAAATTCCCACTCCGTTATTTATATCGACAATCCTGTAGGAACAGGTTACAGTTTCACCAATGAGGGATATGCTCAAAACGAAACAAAAGTTGGGCAAGATTTGTACAATGCGTTGCTTCAATTCTTTACTATGTTTCCTGAACTGCAGAAAAATGAATTTTTTGTTGCTGGAGAGTCCTATGCTGGAAAATATGTTCCGGCACTGTCTTACACAATATTAAAAAACAATCCAGCTGCAAAATTGAAAATTAATCTTCAAGGATTGAGTATTGGCAATGGATTCAGTGATCCTGAGCACCAATTCAATTATGGGGACTATTTGTATCAAATTGGATTGATTGATGATAGTACACATAAAGTTTTCCAAAATCAAGAACAACTAGGTTAGTTCATTTTTTGTTCACATGTCTTTTAGTTGGCACAAAAAATATGTGTTGATATGCAACAAAATAATTTTTTTCTTAGATCTGCAAAAGACCATTCGAATAATTACTTGGCAGAGCACCAGGCAAGTCACCCAATGTGAATGATCTCTCTTGGTGATTAATTTGAATGTTTTTTTTTATTTCTGCTCTGTCAATTTATCACAAGTAAAAGCATCACTTATGTTGTAGTCATAAATGATATTGCATGAATTATTTCAATGTCCATTTTTATTTCCAGCTATCACCTGCATTCAGAACAAAGAATTTGAAAAGGCTTTTGAGATATCTAATAATCTGTTAGATGGAGATTTGAGTAATGTATCAACTATCTTCAAGAATGCTACTGGATTCACCAATTATTTCAATTATCTGTATCCTGACGATCCAAACAACATAGAAGTGACAAATTTTGGTAGATATATTCAAAGGTCAGATGTTCGAGCTGCAATTCATGTTGGAAATGCTACTTTTCATGGAGAAGATCATACTGTGGAACTCAAGTTGAGCAGTGATATAATGCAGTCAGTTGCTCCTTGGATGGTTGAGCTATTGAATAATTATAGGGTTTTGATTTACAACGGACAATTGGATATAATTGTACCATATCCACTAACAGTTAACTATTTAAATAATCTGAATTTTAACGGTGCCCAGGAGTACAAAACAGCTCCAAGACTCAAATGGTATGTTGACAATGTCTTGGCTGGTTTTGTGAAGCAGGCTGGAAACTTAACAGAGGTTTTAGTGAGAGATGCAGGTCACATGGTACCTGCTGATCAACCACAATGGGCTGTTGATTTGATCACAAGATTTACAAGAAATAAACCTTTCCATAGGAAAGAGTGAAAATGTTAATCACACAGTCAATTTGTTAACAATATTGGTTGAATGTGCAAAATACTCTGAATATTATTTTTTCTGTACAATATATTTTAATTTAATGTATTCGAGAATAGTAATACGTTTAAGTAGAGAAGTTATTTATTCCAGTGGAATATACTTATGTAAATTTGAAATGTATTTGAAATATAATTTTGTGTGAATATCTTTTGTTCCGTTTTTTTTTAATTATTGCCTTCTCTATCCATGAACATTTTTTATCTTCGCTGGCATGTTCAGGAAAGAAAACTTCATTGATATATGAAATAAAAATTGAATAACCTACAAAAGTGGAACACACTAAAGGCATGGATACTAACCTCCTATTTTTTGATATTGAAAAATTTATTGCTGAACAAATATAAATGAAAAGTTTATTCTATTATTTCCAAAATTATCATTTTTTACCAATTACGAACTTAACTTGGTTTTTCTTCAATAGTGCCTGCATAAAATGTTTCATAATAATTCATTCTAATACCATTTGTGGTAGAGTTGTCAGATAAGCTTACTCTGTACCAATGTTAATAGTGAAATAACATTTCTTTCATTATTATATTTAGGAGATAAAAATGTGTTACGTTTTCAATACTTTTTGTCTTCCAATAGGTCTTAACAAATCTGATCCTAATGAAGACAATCTCAGTAGATTAAAATTATCTGATTTCCTTTGGAAGAAAATTGATTTTTTAAATCAATTGAGGTAAACAACGGATGAATAGAAAACACGATTGACAATAGTTGTTTCTTTATATGCTCTCCACAGCATTTGGAACTATTTTGCAACCTAACAAAAATTGACAGTTAAGAACACACAATGAATATGTGGGCATCAGATCTGATGACTGACTTGTATATCACACTGAACAATTGAGTAAAAAATTGATATAACTATGTCTAGGAGAAGCAACACTCCTTGATAGTCTTGAAAGAAAGAGGAATGAATTTCAATCTGTATCTTATTGACAATTCACATTTGATTGTGTAGTGTTGTGATAATTTGATACCTACTTACTGATCAGAATCAGGTAGCATTTTAAACACAATTCAGATCAATTGAATGATTGCAATATCTGGTTCGTCTATGTTTGTTCAATCTGATTATTCTGTGATAATATGTTGACGCAGTTGTTACAAAGTTAATTTCGATCATTATATACTCTAGTGAGGACCATTGAGGCTTTACAATAAAAATGATTTCATTATTTTCCTGAGCAAGATACACAAATATCAACTTGTACTTGAATTATTGCAAATACTTGCTAAGGACGAAGGTGTAATGTAAATTTATTTAATAAAAAATCATTAATTTTCGGTCAATCATTCAACTCCGATTTTACGACTTTTTCAATGAAATATCTTGCCGAACCGGCAATGGACCTAAAACTCCAATTCCAACATCTATGCAAATCTTCGTACAGCAAGGTCGTTTATGAGTCAAAACTTCCATTTACTTACTATATGGCAACATGAAAATTTCAGAATTTATTATTTATAACATATCCAGCGCAATATATTAAAAACTTAACAAAAATGCGGGTCTTGAATTTGTATCAACATTAATTGTACTATTAGGTGTGGTTTATCAATTTTTCTTAGTGAATGGTACAAGTACGAACTTTCATTGTCTGTAAAGGAAAAATATAATTGAAGCATAAGAGTTTATGCTTGAGAAAGCTACTGTATAGCGAAACACGTGTCGCGGTTTTTGTAAATCCCTTTATAGTGAAAATCATACAATAAACTACACTAATTGGGAAAAATAAAAAATAAAATAAATTAAAACGGATGAAATATTGAAATTATCGAAACTATTGAATGAAATTAAAATATTCTAATGGGTTGGTTTAAATAGAAAAAATGAAATAGATAATGAAAAATATAAAAACAATGATTTTTAAAGAAATGGTGATTATTTTTTGATCACAATAATTCATTTTCTCAAGGTTTTTATTTTTTTTTTATTATTTTCTATTTCAACCAACTCTTTCGAATATTTTGGTTATTTTTAGTATTTTTGATATTTTTAATACTTATTCATTTTCATTTTATTTTTTCTTTACACCCGTTAGAAAATGGAGCCTAAACCAATAACATGCATTAGGTATTTGAAATAAAGAAATTGGGTGTTCCTTGAATTTTTTCAATCGTGTTGCTATTTTTGTTCATAAAGATATGTAAAACTACCTGTATTGAAAATGAGGTTAGAAATTAAATTGAATGGTACCATTATGCTGTAAATTACCTAGGGCGTCTTTTTTTTGTGTTACCATTAGACACGCAATATTTCTAAGGGTTTCCATACTCTATCCCCATTCCTTATATACACCATTGGAACCAATTGGCAATGAATTTTTAAATTGTAATCTTAAAAATAGAGAATATTTCAGCAAAACGGATTTATATCTACTTGAAAAATGGTCGATAATATTTCAGTATTAAAATATCAAATCTTCAATAGGAGTACCACAGGGTTCTGTAGACTGAAACTCGACTGACTTCAATACGACTCGCTTGCATGTATGAAACCTTCTTCTGTGAGAAAGATTCGTTAACTGCATGTCATGCTCCCATGCACACCGCTGTTTGGGTTGGATATTTCCTGCACTGATGAGAGGTAATATACTTCGTAACAGGTCTTTAGGTGATCCACTCAGTTGATTTCAGGGCGTTCCTTCTGCAGGATGAACGAGGAGCATCTTCAAGACTATTTTCTGTAAGGTATCTTGCATAAATGTCTGTCGGACATAATTCAATGACCATCATGGTATTAGCCGGGGAAATAGTTGTTTTCCGGCAGACATTTACCAGAACCTATTTTGTAGGCACGTTTGGAGAAATGAATGTTCCGAGATTTTATTCCTTAAAAAAAACAAGTAAAGAAAATTATTCAGGAATCTAAGACTAATGATTGTGCTAGCAATTCACAATTTTGAATATTGTGAATGATTTTGATAAAAAGGTCTACCATTCATAAAATACCATACAAAAATTATTCTTGAGGTCTTATATACCATGAATGATTGTCAAGAAAGACAATCTGTTATGTTTTTCCGTTAATAATAAAGATCGATTAAAAGTTTCACGAACTTGATAACCTTTTCAAGACCTCAAATGATAAATACCGAAATAAGTTTTATGAATATGTTTTGAAACAACAAAATAGAAGACGAACCTGATGTTTACGCTGATAATTTGTTACGATTGAAATTAATATTCAGTATAAAAATTTTATCAAACCTTGACACAATTGTTCTATGTAATTGAAAAAATATATCAGGAATTAATCTTATAATCTTTATCTCGATAAATTGACGTCAAAATCGTATCTGGGAAATTCAATTGATTATATAAATATCATTGTTGTATCATAGTTAAAGAGTAGTAGTAAGTAATAATATATTACATTATTTATCGTTTTAATTACATTAAAGAATATAATATGAAACGAGTCGTTTCAACTATTTTGCTAGTGTTGATCAATTTTCATTATGGAAATTTATCGTTTCCTAAGAAATATGGCAAAATTTCCACAAAAGCTGTAACTGGAGACTTTGGCGAACCGTTGCTGCTAACACCTCTCATAGAGCAAAATCGAATAGAAGAAGCCCAGGCTGCAGCAAGAGTTTCTTTAACAGAATTCAATCAAGTAAAAAGTTATGCTGCATTTCTGACAGTGGATAAAATTCACAACTCTAATATGTTCTTCTGGTTCTTTCCGGCTAAAAGAAATTATAAGAGCGCCCCAGTGCTTTTATGGTTGCAAGGTGGCCCTGGAGCATCTTCACTGTATGGTTTGTTTTCAGAAAATGGACCTTTCATATTAAAAGGAGCAGATAAAGTGAAACACCGCGAATACACGTGGACACATGATCACTCCGTGATATACATAGACAATCCTGTTGGAACAGGGTTCAGTTTCACAGACGAAGGATATGCCCAAAATGAAACAAAAGTTGGGGAAGATCTATATGAAGCGCTAAAGCAGTTTTTCATTTTATTTCCTGAACTACAGAAAAATGACTTTTTCGTCACTGGAGAGTCCTATGCTGGAAAGTACTTACCAGCGATTGCTTACACCATAGTCAAAAAAAATGGAAACGACAACGTGAAAATTAATCTTCAAGGACTTGCTATTGGAAACGGCCTCAGTGATCCCGAAAATCAACTGCAGTATGGTGAATACTTATATGAAATTGGGTTGATAGATACCCATGACCGACAAATATTCTCAAATCTTGAACAACAAGGTACTAGTAGTTTCATTGCTTATTAATTTAATATGAACATATTTCAGCTCATTCACTTAGTTCGTATGTTAGTTGCTCTCCGAGTTTTCAATAATATATATTTCCAATCTAATTTGGTCACCTACAAATATCAGTGAAACTGGAATTTCTCACTTTCCTTCAGATGAAGCTTTTCAAAATATTCATTTAAAATATTTCAGTATCAACTATTCAATAAATGTTCAGTTCAGTTTTAGGTGGAATAATTAATGTCTGTTTGAAGCACACCAAAAAGTTATGCTTTGAACCCATTACCAGCATTACAAAAGTGTAAAATACTACAAATTTGCCTTCCTTTAAAAATATTTTGTTTTTTTTTGCTACTTTTCTGATGCCATCGGAAACAACGCACTTTTCATGAAATGAAACATTCATTTAAAATATCAGATTCATTGAAAAATACAAAAAGCATTTGATAAAAAAAAACATGAAATATACATCCAAATGATGACTGCATGAATGACAATTTTTGAATTTATTATGCATTTTTTCAATTTGAAGTAGATATTCCCCGATAATTTTTTTTTAAATTATCTTGATTAAAAAAATCATCTATAACCTGAAATAAATGGCCTAAATAAGTACACAAACATCCCTATATAGACAAGAGGCAATCAAGTGGGATCAAAAATATAGTTTTATATACATACAAATGTATGCATCTGACATTTTCTATGTATCGCAAGCAAAAATATTCATATTTTTTAGGATGAAAAATTTTAATGGCAGCGAGTTTATATGGGTGAATAATTTTCCAGATTAGGGTTGAATATATTTTAAAATTATTCAGCATCAGGACTAATATTTCGATTCAACATATTGAAAGGAATTGTAAATTTTAATTATTTACTAAAACTACATTATTTAATAAAATCCGTGTTGCAGTTGCCTTGAATCAATATTTCTAGTGGATATATTTCTTATCAGATGTATTTTTGATTTACCTCCATGTTTGTCTGAGATTTGTGTCAGTAGTTTTATCAAACACTTCATTACACATACTTCACATAATTTCAGCCTCATAATTGAAATTTTCAATACTATTTTCAAATTGCTTGATTCCAGTTTAATATATTCTCTTTCATTCTGTTTGTTTTTTGATAAATATGAATCATTTATATGTTTGAAGGTGGTTGACAATGTTTCGGTGGTGTATTTTATTAGTTCGGTCTTCTATTGTTTAATATGTTATAAATTGATTTGAAATCCCTGATAGAATCTGAACTCTTTCTTGGTGATAACTACAAAAACATAGGAATGTTACATAACTCCTTCATCTACTCACCTCTTCAATTTCAAAATTACTAAATAAAGAGAAATTACAAACAACCCAATACTCTTTGTGTATAAATTAAGTTATAATATGAATTAATAATAATGTCTTTCAGGAATAAAATATATACAGAATGAACAATATGACAAAGCCTTCAATATATTCGACATTTTGATAAATGGTGACCTGACCCAACAAACTACAGCATTCAAAAATGCCACAGGTTTTGACAATTATTTCAACTATCTACAACCAAAGGGGTCACCGAATGATGATATATACCTGGGACAATTTCTTCAAAGAGGTGAGGTGCGGAAAGCTATACATACTGGAAATTTGACTTACAATAACGGAGAACTAGTTGAGCAAAATCTAATCAATGATGTGATGAAGCCAGTTACTCCTTGGGTGTCAGAGATTCTCAGTAAATACCGTGTATTAATATATAATGGTCAGCTGGACATTATAGTAGCTTACCCAAATACAGTCAAATATTTGCAAAAGTTAAAATTCAGCGGAGCTAGCAAATACAAAACTGCAAAGAGGACTACGTGGTATGTTGGAGATGACCTTGCAGGTTATGCGAAGACAGCAGGTAATCTGACTGAGGTGATAGTCAGGAACTCCGGGCATATGGTTCCAGTTGATCAACCAAAATGGGCTCTGGATTTGATGACAAAATTTACAAGAAACATACCTTTATCTTGAAGGGGTATGGAAATTAGGATCTGTAAAGGAAATATTTGATTTTTTTTATAAAAAGCAACATGGTATTCAGTTCTTTTATTTCTGTTGAATAATAACACAACACAACAAAAAAATATTTTTTGAATGTTTCCTACACTAATTTTGGGGTGATAAAAACGAAAATAACAATGAAAAATTTTTATTAGCTCTGGTTTTTGAGATACATAGTACTTAATCTTAAAGAGTAGTTATACTATACGTGAAAAGTGAAAGTACATAAAACAATATTGTTATGTTTCTTTTAGAATATTTTAAGTACAAAATTAATAAAAAAAA
>WOGP01009637.1:0-10649 GCA_015342065.1 Leptinotarsa undecemlineata | reverse complement strand
GTCCACTTTTATGAACTGGTTTGATATAGCTTTGTTTCCAAAATTCTGGGAATATTCCTTTTTCAATAGAAAGATTGAATAGCCAGTGTAGTGGTTTCGCTAGAGTATAAATACAATTTTTAATCAGGTGCAAGTATATTAGTATAGATTGATAGATAATAGAAAATAGAAAATTTTCAAAACCATGTAATATTAAAAATATTTTATGATGCAGAAATGATCAGAAGAAAGGAAAACAAAATATCCAGATGGTATGCTATTGTTTAGTGAAACACGTAGCGCGGTTTTGTAAACTTTTTATTGGAAATTTCATGTCAAAGTGGTTTTTCATCAAGTATCGGTCAATTCGTTTATATTTCAGATCAATTATTCTATTTTTCAGATATATTCGAGTTGCCCCTGTATTCAAGTGAAACTAATTATCGTAAATGACTAGTCGGCATAACTGCGTGAAAAATCGATAATGTGAAAACTTTTTGCGAGAATATTTCGACTAACCATTCAGGAATACGACCTTGAACTTGTCCGGTCTGCAACTCCATGGAAGTGAAAGTCTTCCGCGTAACTATATACATACCAAGAGCAAAGTTCGATAAATATCAATTAAGGTGTTGCGTATATATATATCACCATAGCCGGAGTAAAAGGAGTTAAATATTTCAATAATGTTGTCGATATGTGGCAGGTAGATGATAACGGAATTTTCAGTCAAGTATCCATTTGAATAACAAACATAACATTTTGGAAAACTTTCTAACAATTATAGTTTTTGAATGTCTTCAGTTGTTTATTCATCAGGTCGTCTGCTCAATTGGTTGAATTGGTGAATCTATTTTGAAGCAAGTTCGTTGTCCATACCAGCCAAATTTTCTCTTCAGTATCAACTGTGTGATGAAGGAATGAAAACCCTTCAACCTGTGAAAGACGGAAAATGCTACATGTAAAATGATACCAACAACCAGTCTTCACAAACATTTCATAATTTTGAAAACTGAATTGGACTTGGCTGGTAGACGAATTGGGCAAACGATATTCTTTTTCAGTTAAACTCATCAGGAGTTGACGACTGCAGAGAATTACAACGCCACTGCCTCACTATGTACTAAGAATTATTGTACGACCTTGCTGCTGGCTCGCATTTCTTAATCGGTCTTATTCACGTTGTCTTCGATTCTATCTATGTCGATTTGTTGGTTCAGGAAATATTGAACGTCCAAGGAATTCAGCTTCCTTAACTGAAAGAATATGAGGGCTTGCTTTGTTACGGAAGCGCAGAAGGGCCACATATTTTTATGATTGTTTTCTTGAAAATAAAGACTTTAAAGTCGAAATTTCGACTTTGATCTCAACATTTTGACTTTATTCTAGAAATTTCAACTTTTTTCAAACGACTTCAATCTCGGCCGTTTAGCACTTCCATATTTGATAGCCCAGAAACAATAGTTTTTTCAACTACCTATTACTTTTACTGGTACCTATTACCTTGTTTCAGATAATTTCAACGTGGTGATAGGTAGATACATTTCCTTCAATATTGTACTTTTTGATTATCTCCTGAGAACACCATTTTGGATATCGAGAAGGGTATTGCAGTTCTGATGTATCGGAGCTAAAACACCAGAGAACGGATTGAAGTTCAATCTTCATCTTGAAGATAATCACTTGGTGATCGTAACACGTGTCGATGTATTTAAAATATCCATTTGGTGTTGGGATATAACTCCAGTACTATTCAGTACTACATCAACGGTTCCAGAGAGTGCATCACAAGTATTTAATCAGTTCATACATAATATAATATTCTGTATTTCAGTGTTAGCCGTTTTCGATTTTGATAATAAATGTTTCACTGGGTTCCGATCACATTACGTACATACTAGGATTCGAATCAACAACCAACATTTCAAACATAAACTTAATTTGTTTTTCATTGAAATATTTGATTTCTTCATTCTCAAATGTGAAGATTGTTTCATGTATTTTAACAAAATGAAGATTTTGAATAATGATGATGTCCTTACTCACGTGATTCAAAAATATCTCATTATTGGCAAATTATTACGTTCCTTCTTTCATGTTTATGAATCGAATACGAATTCAAACCTGATGTAATAATCGAAATATTCACTCATCTATTATATATTGAGCAACTTGTTAAAAAATATGTTCATTATATATTCAATTGGAAAATGTTTTTTGAATCTGAATTGATTAATTTTTGGGAAAGAAAGTTTTTGACTTTCTACTACTCCATCTTGATCATCCAAATCATCCAAAATAAGCCAGGAAGTAATCGATTGGAAAATAAGTAACTCTATACATGGATGTGTAGATCATGCAAAGAAGTAACTTTCAAACATTCCACAACGAATGTTTGAAATACAAACTGAGTATAGAAAAATATCTCTGTATATTTCAGTGTTCATATAGAAGTATTTGTTTCGAAAGAATTTCTTTCTTTCATGTAATTCAATGTTTATATGAAAGTAACTGTTTCAGGAGGACTTTCTTTCAGTTTGTGTCTGAAAGTTACTTCTTTGCATGATTTACACATCCATGTATAGAGTTACTCATTTTCGAATTGATTACTTCCTTCCTTTATTTGGAAGACTTCCTCTTCCTTTTTTTGTATCAAGATGGAGTAGTAGAATGCCAAAAACTTTCTTTTCCAAAAATGGTTTTATTTCACAGCTTTTCTAGTGCCTATTCTACCGATCCAATATATTTTCACTCATGAAGTGTCGAAAACGATTCAGTTGTGTTGATGAAATTGTGAAAACTAAATTCTATACATTCATAAAAGAGTAAGATTCCACATGAGAGAAAAAGAAGTGAACAACTTGTCATTTTCAGTAGTCCTATATATAAAATGAACGAAATAACTTTTGTCTAATTTCTACTAAGTTTATTATTTGTTACGACCGGTTTCGGTTCATTAGACCATTTGCAAGTAACTGGTATACACTGATTACTGTATACACTAATCAGTGTACATTCAAGTACTTGTCTTGTTATTGTATTACCTACTGAATGGTCTAATAAACCGACACCGGTCGTAACAAATAATAAACATAGTAGAAATTAGACAAAAATTACTTTATTTATTCTGTGTTCAACATGAATTTCTACCAAATAAGTGGGTCATCAATCGAACAAGTTAGTTCTATATATTTTCGATCACTGGTCGCTATTGATAAGATTCCATCGAATGAAAAGGAGCAACTGAAAAAAATCTCATCATCGGAATCGAAATAATAAAACGAAGTCAGAGTATGCTTTTTCGGAAGTGGGAATAACTAATTTTTTTGGAAAATGAAACGTATATACAACACACATGTGTAAGTGAATATCGTTACAAATGTACCTGAAATACAAGCGAGATTATTTCATCGACCTGATGAGACCTTTCACAGTCACGATGAAACATCAGCTCATGACAACACACACAGTTGATGAGAGCTCATAATGAGCTGAGATAAGTGGAGGCCTTTGGCCTAGTCGTTCTCTGATCAAAGATCCGAATATATTATTGGAAGAATTTCAGTTCAAAAAGACTGTTTCCACCGAGCTTCAACAGTTAACGTGTATTTTCATTTACTACAATAATTGAAGAAGAAGACCAAAAAATTAATAACATATATTGTGGAATTAGGTACAGAGTGGGCCAATAGACGAAAACTGATGGCTGTGTCTGGGAGTAAAATTTTATGACAAATTCGATGGTTTAAACCGCATATCGACATATATTGTCGTTTCTGAGTTACATCATGTTTTTTGAAATTGGGCATTTTTGAAAAGTTACTGTAACTTTTTTTCTGTCGAAAAGTCCTTGTTTCTATGAAAATATTTCCGGAGCCGTTTTTCAGGTAGGATTCAATGGTGTGAAAAACCTATTTTCTCTAATGAGATATTAATAGTTATTGATGGAAATAATTTTGTTTTTCAATGGGACATCCTGTATATTCCCACATAATTCAATAGAGCTTAAAATAACCTATGGAAAAATGTAGCACACTTGAAGTTTTGCCATAGTCATCTTTGAAATACAGACCTTTGATATTTTTTCATGTTGACTTTGAAACGCACACTTTGATCAAGTAGGCTTTGGAAGACGCAACGATAAAACAGAAATAAATTGTTCAGTAGTAGCTATGAAATGTTGAAAAAGCTTTTCACACTACTAATTAAAACGCATCATTTCGAAAAAATTATAACAGTTTTTACTGCATTTAGTACTAATGAAATAAACTTCAACAATAATAATAATTATAATAATGATAAAGAACAAACGTCTACCAGCTTCTCCTACACACAGGCGACACCTTTTCTGAACGTTTTTTGCTGAATTAATTACTTCAATAGGAGTAAGAAAAGCAAAACTTTGCATCACTGAAATGATTTGAAAATAACATCTTTCAACCTTTCCTAAAAATAAAAGTCCATAGGCGTTAGGTGCGGTGACCTGACCGGCCAACAGTTGGGTTCTTGGTTGGCTATCCAATTATTACCGAAATTTGCAGCCAAAGAAATTGGTAACGATTACAGTGTTTTGAGGCGAAACCCCGTCATGTTGTGAATATATTCTTCCGAGCTTCATAAGTGGCAATTCATCAACAAGGGGATCAATGTTGTGCCTTAAAATTTCTAAATACGTCTGAGATGTGAGAGTGGACAGACCTATAATTTTATCCCTGAAAACATCTACTCACACACTAAATTCAAATATTTCTTGTCTTCTCTACTCCTCAATAGAATGAGGATTTTTTGTGCCCAAGTATAAGAATTGCAGCGGTTGAAAATATCGGTACTGCTCACATAAGCTGCGTCTGTCCAAATACAATTTAATAAAAAATCACGCACTTGGTTACAACTTCCCAGGAACCACCGGCAAAAAACCACGTAGCGTTCAAAGTCCTGAGTTGATCTGAGTTGATGAATTCTTCTGGTCCTTTATGGCTTGAATTTGTGTTTTTTCAAAATCCTTCTGACGTTAGTTTTTTGTAGGCCTGTAGGTTTTTTCAAATTTTGAGTTGACGTTTCGGGATTATTTTCAACAGCTCCTAAAACGACTATTTCTGGATACCTCTCGTGATACAAATTGCTTGCTGATTCTGCATTTTCCCCTATTTGTATAAAACAGACTAACATATCTTATTTTTCATAATTCTCATGCTTCGTTGCGTCTTTACTACTCAAATCACAATTTGACAGCTATCATTCTGTTTCATCGCCGCATCATCCAAAGCTTACTTGATCGAAGTGAGCGTTTCAAAGTCTACATGAAAATACCTGATAGCTCTGTATTTCGAAGATGACTCCAGCAGGAAAACATCAAGTATGCTACATTTTTAAAAAAGGTAATTTTAAGCTCTACTGAAATATACAGAAATATACAGGATGTCTTATTAAAAAAATACTTTTCCATCAATAATTGATCTCTCATTTATAAAAATTAGTTCTCCACACTAATGAATTCTGCGTAAAAAAATAATCTGGGAATGTTTTCATAGAAACAAGAAATTTTTGGCAGGAAAAAAGTTGCAGCAACTTTTCGAAAATGCACATTTTCGAAAAACATGCTGTAACTCAAAAACTATGATAGGGATCGACATGCGATTTGCATAATTGAGTTTGTTATAAAATTTGACTCACAGACACAAGTATCAGTACTCATCTATCTACTTTGAAAATGGGAGTTTCCCTTTAAAGTGTCTAATCTTGTCCACTCTATACTTATAAATATGACACACAATTCGTCAGGTTTTTTCTTATTTCAAAACCACAAGTTTTTCGGAAAACATAATCTAATGAAATTCCACACCAGACAAATTCACTTTGAAAGATAGTGACCAACTCTTGTTTTGGTATAAAGCTGAGAGCTTGTCGTAATTAACCTAATAGCTGAAATCTTGATTTCAAAAATTCAAATTTATTGCAACTAAAAAAGTTTTTTCAACGACAAAAAGGTATCAATTTTTGCTTTCTCAGGCGTTAGAACGTTTTCTTTTTTTTGTTTCTTTCCCCTAGTTCAGAAGCCTGTACCTCTAGAGATTCTTTAAGTAGTTGAAGATTTCTTTTTGAATCCTTAATTTTCAATTCATGAAGATATCAATCAATTTCAAATTAAATTCATGTGGGTCATGTAAAGAAGTAACTTTCAGACACAACCTGGAAAAACGTTCTTGAAGCAAATGGCATGTTTGTTCGAGTCATATCTTGTAACTGAATTTGTAGCAGTAATAATACTTTTTTGACCATTGTCATACTGTCTCAAGTGTTCATAGCAAGTTTCATCAACAGTTTTGTGTATCCACGTTTTGCATACCATTACAATGTCCAATTCTTTGCGAGCAAGTCTGTTTTTAATAAAAGTATAACAAAATATATTGGCATTATTTACTGTTCACAGCTAAGAATTCAGAAATGGGGATAGAAAAAAAACTGTAAACAAAGAAATATTCGTTCACTCAGTACAAAACTATCAATAGTAACTCGAGACCAAAAAAAACTGATTTGTTGACATCAAAGCTGGTATCAACTACTAAGGAATCTTGATTCCATTCACCCCGTAATAATAACTGTAATGTCAGATTATAATATTAAATGAAATATTTGATATCATAAGTGCATTTCCTAGTTTAGCATTGCCCAATGGGCAGTTGCAAGGTTGACGGTGTTGTCATTCCGAATGATATAAATCGTTACATGGCAACTTGGGCCGTAGTCGATGTCACAGTTCTGTTGGATATCAAAAATGGATTTCAAGGTGAGTTTTCATAATTGTCAATCAGATATGAGTAGGATCGAACACTCCTACACCAGAATGAGTCAACAACTAATGCAGAGCTGTGTTAATTGGCTTCATTAGAATAATTCTCCGTTTGAATATTCAAATAGATAGATAGGAAAGTGTATTTCATGGAAACCGAAAAATTTTGTTAAGCTATTTGTGAAATACATTGTGGAGATTCATGAGGTTGATGTTTTTTGTGAGTGATAAAAATAACCAAAGATTTCATCAAATTAATGAACACATTTAGGGAAATACTTGGGTATTGTGGTGTCAACTACAACGTAAACAGGGGTTAAAATGAAATTTCAGTTTCTCATTCATCTATCTCACGTAATATGATGTCAATGTAAAAGTTTGAAATGATATCTATGAAATAGTGTGTTCAAAACAAAAAAGAGTAGATGTGATTGCACTATATATAATAAGAAAAATATGGATATGTTTATGAGTGAAATAGGGATCATGAAAATTCCACAGCGTACTATTTTCATTTTCCTGAAAAATTTCAAGTAGCCAGATTTTAAGTTGTTTTGTGAGCTGAGATCTAAAACTTCAACCTCGGTACCTAACAAAGAAATGTTTCCATAAATCATGTGAGGAATTGATAGCTGCCAAATTTGAAAAAAAAAAACAAAATTGGTGTCTTGGATACTCGATAATTACCATATGGTTGGATATTTCACCTCCTTTGTGGTGTAAAACTGTCAAAAAGCTATTCTGAATAATTTCAATTCGGTTTATGGATTCAATATTATGAGCCCAACATAATTGAAACCACTTTAGACATCAGCAATATATAACCTAACAAACTACTACAATTTTTTTTATAGAATATAACCACTTCATTATATCATTGAGGAGTAATACCTTCAAACTTGTAAGTAGGTACTAACTTTGACATTAATCAATATGAATTGAAACAAAATAGTTTTTGCAGATATTTTGTTGGATGTTCATTTCCTTCTGAATATAGTTTGGGTTGTCCTTAAATGGCATGCTGCCTGTGATCTGAAGTTCCTATCTCACATTGAAAAAACTGTCTCTGTCAGTTTATTTTATGGCCTGCAACTAAAGACTCCGTTATACAGCTATTTTGTTGAGATGCTAATCAACGGTATTCAGTTAATTGTTTCGTGATTCTTCTGAGCCATTTCTTACATGTCGAAAAAATTCTTCAGATTTTTCTCTGGTCACACTTTATGGAAGATTCAACGTGTATGTTGTTATAAACTTTTTCCACATCTTTTCATAAACCAATTGATATGATTTTATATTGTAAATTCTGGCAACCCCACAGCTGATTCAAACAACATAATATCTGGAGTGTCCAGTACACTCATCAGCACCCATCAGTGTTCCATCAGATTCCTCATATTTTCATAGTATTTTTGGGAGAGTCTCTCATTGTTGCTGAACTGATTCTAGTTTAGATTGTCCCATTGGAGATATTTGTAAGCACAGTTCTAAGATACAATAATGCTGTTTCTTCGTTTCGATTCAGTGAAAATAAAAGTGGGTGTCAAGATTATACACGGATATTTGAAGCAACAAATAACCTTAC
Organism: Leptinotarsa undecemlineata; assembly: GCA_015342065.1. Taxonomy (NCBI): domain Eukaryota; kingdom Metazoa; phylum Arthropoda; class Insecta; order Coleoptera; family Chrysomelidae; genus Leptinotarsa; species Leptinotarsa undecemlineata. The sequence continues at coordinate 2,295 of WOGP01009637.1, read as the reverse complement.
CAGGGATTTCATTTTCGCAAGTGACAAAAAAAGCTGTAGTAACGAATCTACTTTTCATTGAATTACAGTTAACACAATTATTTTTTGATGTTGCTGTAATCTGTCGATTTGTTTCAACCTGATTTGTGAAGTGTTATTTCAATCATGAGTTTTACAATTTTGTTAAGAGATTATTCGATTTCATGTATTTACTCTCAGTTATTTATAAATGATATTGTTTGTGGATTACGTTTTATTGATCTTCGAGAAGTGTATGGTCTTGTGATATAATTTTCAATTAACAAAAAAATTATTTCTTTTTCTTGAGACAGAATATGTCTGTCCAATCTTCTCGTAGGTATAAATGCTGTAATTCTCCATCTGATCATAAATCGACAAATCGAACGTTATTTAATAATTTTCTCTTAAATAAATGCACTTTCAAGATTTAGTGAAAGAATTGAGAGTTGCTGATCTCATTATCGAAGTAAATGGTTACTAAATTAAAATGTTCAAGGATATACTGTTGGAAAGAGGTTAATAGATAAAATAGAAATAGTTTTGAGAACACCAGTCCATCCTTGGAAGTTGAATTTATTATTCTCAAGTTTTTAAGCATAGCTGAAGAAAATTAAACAGATGATATAGATTTGTTGTGTTTATTTACAGTTTTCAATTGTTCTTTTTGTCTTCACTATCGCACATTCTTCTGGCAGCGTAATCCCCACGGTGGAAGTGTTACAAGGACCAGGTAGCAGAACGACACTACTGGGTCCAGATGGGGGTGCAGTGGATTCAGCAGCCCCAGGTGGGACAGTTGTAACAAATTCTTTTGGCACTGGATTGGTAGCTGCAGGACCAGCCATTCTTCCAGCAGGTGAGAAAAATTAGTATTTTTTACAAAAAACCTGTTACACTCTTTTTTGATTTCAATATAAGAATTAGAAACGAAAATCAATGTTGATGTGAGACATTTTCGATGTCTTGATGAACTTTGAAAGAAAGTGTTCTATTTCTGGAATGTGGAAATAAGCATTTCATCAGTTACCAAAGGCATTTCGGTTCAAATTAGACCATGTATACATTCTAGGTTCTCCAATAGTGGTCAGTGGACCTGCTGGATCAATTGCAACTAGTTATACGGGATCTGGGACAGCAATAGTTCCTGGAGTTAAACCTGCTGCAGCTGCTGTTCCAGTTGCAGCTGTGAGAGCCATTTCTGCTGTTGAAGGAGACTACATTCCTGATATCTCTGAGGCATTGAGTGATGATGGGTCATATAGAGGCGAACACTAGATATATCAGGAGCCACAATTTGTTGATGTCATTATAAGCTTGCATATTGTGTGGTTTTACATTTTTACAAATAATACATTGTAATTAAATCACACATTTTGTATCATCGTAATCAGTTGTTACGAATCCCATGCAAATAAACTCTTAAGAAATTATTTGGTGAACGGTGCAAATTGTTTTCACGGAAAAACATGGATCGTTGGTATCAATATAAATATAACGATTGAACATTTCAATTGCATTTGTCAATTTCTTCCATTGTCTAATATGATATAAATTGATTCGATATCACTGAAACAATTATATCAAGCAAAAAATTGAAATTACAGTGAAATAAAATACAAGCAAAAACCAAATAAACAAAAAATTTAACTATCAACACGAAACGAAAATTAAAAAAGAAATGGGTAACAAGAAATGAAATTGAAAATTGAAATATTTCAAACCAAGTTACTTCACGACGTTTCGATTGCTAGTATCCACAATCGTCTTCGGGTTATCACCTGATATATATAAAATTTATTATTGAAAGGCAGATATTCAGAAAAAAAAATCATTGTTATTGTCGGAAGGGAATGTCTCCAAATACGAGTACGTAGTGCTTGGACTTCTACCATATGACCTGAAAGGTCACTCACCATATAAGCTAATCGGCTTCGTCAAGAAGCTGGGTTTATTTGGTCGAGTTTGAATAGGTGTGAGCCATGATAAACCTTTGCGAGTTGCGGTGGGGGTCGAACAGGCCCACTCACTTCCGACCAAATCTAACCTAACTTAACGTAGTGCTTGGAGAAGATGTGATAAAAAGGGTAATGTCTGTTATGATAGGGACACCTTAATGGAAACGACATTTGGCATTTCTACTCTTTCCAATATTTGCTTTACTCATGACAATCTCAAAAACCTACACAATTTATATAGACTTGGGAACGCTCAAGAACAGGCAAAAACAAGACCTTTGAAAAATTACTACTATTTGCCAGGATTACTCCATGAGGTTAATGTTGTAAGGAGAAAAAT
>WOGP01009636.1:0-10650 GCA_015342065.1 Leptinotarsa undecemlineata | reverse complement strand
TACTTCCTTATTTACCTGATAATGTCTGACTATTCGTTCATTTAGAATGTATATAAATATGTATGTGTGTGGTATTATGTGCGTTTATACATGCATATTCATTTATTTATCTATAATTGTTTTAGCTATGCACTAAAAATCGTAATCATATTTCAGTATGACACATACATTTAACCAATGTATATGTATAATGTATAGTTATTATAGTGGAACTCATTTATACATGATTACCTTTGTCAATGAGTTTATACTTTGGACAATAAAGCATATTTGATTTGAATTTTTTTATGAAGGACGACTCTCGTTTCCGTTATTTTCGAATCGATAGAGATCTTTTTTAACGATATGCATATTGCAAAACATCAACTTTCAACCACTATAACTTTCGACATTTTGATGAAAAATTTTACCAATTTCTTAGTGGTTGAAATTAACATTTCAATAGCGTTTTGAATAAAATTAATTTATAAAATTCCATAATCATCATTATGGATAGCGTTATCAATTATCATCCAGTAAGGAGTCAGAGTATTCATAATTTACAAATATCACCGATTATTGAAAAATTTTACCCTTGTATTAATTTTTATAATTTGAAAGATCATCCTTCCCACTATCATGAAGTCCCCTAAAATGAATAGAATGTAATATGAACTCATGTTGTGAATGAAGGAATCAACTAAGATTATGATAATTATGATAATGTGTCAGGAATTGTAATTCCCAACTTTCGAGATCAATTTTATTCATAAGCGAAAAATGGCCATTCATACCCTTTATAACGTGTAACATATTTTCCAATTCGACAATTTTACATAGTGAAGGAATTCAAACAGGCAACCGCACGCGCCTAATTTATGTATGACGTCACAAGAACTGTTTGAGTATGTGGAGTGTGTGTTTATATATGACATATGTAATATATGTAGAAACTTTTTTTATATATAATTACCATTGATCATTCATAAATGCGCATACAAGTGATCATGTCTTCATGAACAGAAGGGTTTATTAGCATACGAGGAAAAATAGTCAGTCATGCAAGTAACAATTATTCAAATGCCATCCTTTACCCTATCTGAGTGCAGATAATCAATTTTCTTACTGGAATGTTTCCACCAATATGGCTATCCATTCAATTCAATTATACGTCTGATGTCTATAATTCCCTACTGATAATCTGCACTCCAATAACTCCGGAAAGCAGATTCACGCTCTTGTGGATTGTATTTAGAATCCTCAGTTGACATGAATTGTATGTTAATTAGGCTCTTGATGGAGTTTATAATTAATGGTGAAGGAAAACGCGGTTGGTATTCAATAAACTGGTCTATTGATAAACGCCTGAATCTAAGCCAGACGTTGATCGTTACAAAAGGACCGTCCATTCGAAATGTCGGCACTACATTTATAGACATCACTTCATATCTATACAATTACTTTGCCGTCACACACAGACTCAGGATCTGAATGTTTTGAACACGATTTTCATGAGCTTCATGAATCTGAAAATGATCAATTGTCAACATTTTAGCTCTTCCAGACAACGTCAAAAGAAAAAAAAATATCCAATTTAATTATTGGCCAATTTTACAGAGTGCGAATTCTGGCAGGTGAGGTACCTGTGGAGGTAAGAGTCAATCCTGAGTTGTGTGTATTCGTAAGACTCTGAGCCCTCTCATGGTAATGCAGAGCTACGCCATGATTTACCTTCTTTTTCCAGCTAGTTGTGGAACTGTTTATGAAGGGTAAAGTACTTATGATTTACAGTTTGGAACCTTTGGTGTAGTAATGAATATTACTTTCCCAACAGTTTTTTCCCAACACCAAATCGCTATTTTTAACACCTCGACACGTGTTTCGATCACCAAGTGATCATCTTCAAGAGAAACTAAACACGAAAAATAACGATTTGGTATTGGGAGAAAAATCCAGTAATATTCAAGGGTGAAGTAACCAAAAGTTTGAACTTTAGAGAAGATGGACGTCGACTGAACGACCCCAACTGCCCTTCTTGTGATATCGATTCAAGGGCAAGCGTTCGGCGGAGTCCCACTCTTGTAAAGTGCTCTACAGTAACACTAACTTCATAATGTAATAGTTTTCGTTGAAAAACCGGCTTTATTTGATTCGAATAAATATGAGCCATGATAAACTCCCAATAGACAGCCCCACTTCAGACCTTTCTACCTTCTAGTCATCCCTCTAAAGTGGGTGAAAACAAACCTTCAAGTCTTAGATTACTTTTCTGTACTGCAACTCATTTGCTGAATAAAGCTTACCAATCAGACTTTGAAACATCACTTACAACAATTTTATTGTTCATTCTTTTCAAAAGAATTCATTCAAATGTTTCAAAGAATATTCGCTTAACCAATGTTATCTGGGGGATTTCTTGTTTTCCTTTCAGTAATCTACATTAACTATTTCCTTTTGCGAAATTAACTTCATTTCAAATTCACTTTTCTTCTTGAAGATTATCAAACAACAAAATTAATTTTCGTTACAGTAATTTCTTTCAGTGGTGCAGAGGGTGGATTATAGATTTTTAAAAAAATAAACCGTTCTGGTATCTGAACCATTTTTCATACGTCCGGTCCTCATAAAATGTCCATTCTAACTACTTACGTTTACGTGAAACAGTAAACAGCCAAACTCAATCTTCAGGAAAAACGTATAGCTCACAATTATTGTAGCACGTTTTTTAAGTAACTTTTTCAATTTGCACGCGGTTTATTTACGTTACATAACTACCCATCAAATTACTTCAAATGGATTTCAGTGTAAGAGATTATTGATTGGAAATGGAGGGGTTTTCCAATTTGTCACGAAACTTCATTTGGATAGTAGGCAGGAGGCTAATCACCATAGATATACAGGACCAAAGGATTGGCGCTCTTGCACTCGTTTTTTTTTATAAAATTAGAGATCAAGGAAAAAAACAATACGTACGCAGTATTGTTGTGCAAGAGAATATGAAGATTCAGTTAAACCTAAACTGATCATCAACAACAGTAGTTAATCTCGAATATCATAGATAAAGGAGGCTTCCCAAGGCCGTCAATTGCATAGACAATCTTCGACATCGAGCGCAGAACGGAAATTGTCATTTCAGTTCCACTGCAACTTTCACTGCAAGACAACTAGATGAACCTGCGATTCGACACCAGACACCGCTGTTTCAAACTGTCAAGGCATCATCAGTGTTATTAGACTGAATACTCAACCTTCCAAAAAAGGACAAACCTGAAATAGAGGTGATAACATCACCTCCTAAGAAGATGACATCTATGGGATCTACAAAAGACTCGACCCTCGAATTTCAAAGATAATCGAGGAACCACACGGCGGTAAGTTGCAAAGCTAAGCTTCTTCAACGATTCTGAAAGAGATTCCTCCTTCTTTCACTGGAAGTCAACTAGCAAGTTATTGAATATGCATCTGCTTTCCACAAACTGTTTCCAACCAATCGAAAAAAAAAATAATTCAGTACAAATGACCGTAGTTGTTTCAAAATATTTCAGCATTGAATTGAAAGGGGTATATTTCATGACAGATAAAGATGAAGAAGTAGAAAGTTAAAACCTTTCATTATAATATCATTATTAATGAATACTTGGGAGCAAAAATATTATTTGATTGATTTTTCATTCTCATAAACAGATGTGAACAAATTGGAATATCACTCTTAAAGAGTGTACCTAATTTGAGTGATAACTTAAATAAATCCCAAATTTTTTATGCATTGACTTGATTTTGGTTGAATAATCTTGAATGTATTTCAATGATAGCTGGGGTGATTAGAACCATTTCACGAAATAGTGAAATGTCTAGATATTACTGTCAATCCTCAATATTGATGCAGAATTTATATAAGAATATACAAGCAAAAATTAAACGAAATGATAATATGTAGAAAACAGTTTCACGAAATCCAGTTTTCAGGTGATATATTGCTGCAAAACTAGGTCTAGGAAAATGAAATTGACATATCATATTCTCAGATGACTGATCTGGTTAACAAACAAGTTCAAATTTGATAATGGAGCAGAATTTAAATATCACTGTCGAAACCATTCTGTACATGTATCCATGAAAAATTTAGGAAAAAACGAAGGACCGGACATCGTCACTGAATGTTCTCAAATGTCGGTAAATTAAAATAATGAGAAGATCTGGAAAACGATTAATGAAGGAAATGTAAGAACTAAACAGCTGATGAGATTCGATAAACATAAACCAAAAAAGCAAAATTAGAAAAAATGAAAGTGTGAAATGAAAACACAATGTCAACAGTTCTTTTTATAGAAACTGAAGACTTCCTACACTATAAGATCATAACATACCATAAAATATAATCAAACGAAGAATGGCAAATGTAATATATTTTTCGAAAAAAATATATCCCACTAAATTATCTATGCAGAGAGATAAATAGATACAGAATGATCAAATCAAGTTATCATGGTTTTATTGCAAAGTACATATAAAAATCTAGGTATTTTTTCAGAGTTGCTTTCAAAAACTGAATATCTTAGGGCGTCAATCAATTATTTCAAGATTTGTCCAAAAGTTTACTCAAGTTATTAATTTTTTGATTATTTAACCACTTCCTCATTCTGTAAAAAAATAATTGATTAGTTCTTCTCAATGTACACGAATATAAACCTACCGCCTGCCTAAATAATCAATCGTGTCTGTTTGAAAGCGGTTTTCAATTGCTGATAGAAGCGTATCTGTTAATTTACTTGCAATTGTTTGATTTTGAAAGGTTTCATCGTAAATATGACCACATTTGTGATAGCATTTTGTACATATTTTCTGCCACAAATTTACGATGTGAACTTTCACAAACGAAATCACGCAAATTATTGGCTTTTTTCCGGGGAAAATCGAACTGATTTCGATTTACTACTCGGAGAAACTTCAAAGAGTTCGGTGCAACTAGTTTCTGAGATCATTTTTTCCAGACACTCCATGAATGATTTATTTCAAGTTTCGCTACCGCTACCGCGCATTGTTTTCAAAGTTCCCAATGTTGTGGGTCCTCATTTGTTTAATCCTTTACCAGCAGAAATAAACGGAACAAAATATCAGGGAAGTTTTGAACTATAATTAAAACATTTTTAGCTTTGAATTCGTTTCATAAAGTTGATGATTATTCAGCATAAGTGTGTTGTTGTATGTGAGCGTGTTTTTGTTATGAGTATAGTAGTTTTTATTTTTAATTTCGTTATATATTCATGTTCTACTGTTTTCATGAATTATGGCTTCAGGGTGGTTCAACAAAAATTATAAATTATATCGGGTCGTAAAGCTCATCAACTGGCATCATGCAACGTCTTTCAAAACGAACATTATGAAAACTTTATTTTGATTCAGGAACTTGAATGCTTTTGCAAAGTTACTCATCTTCGACAATTCAACTCTTATACAGAGAAATATGATGACGAAAAATTTACTTATTACAGAGACCAATATTACAATTTCAATGTACGTACGTTTACAGATATACTTATATCTGGTTCAATTGAATGGATTTCCAAAAACTGTTTGGAATTAGTCAGTCTGACTGACCGTCAGTCATTGCTGAAACTTCGAGAAGTTATCTTCGTCCTCGAAGTCAACGCATACACCACTGAAGATGCATGCCACACTATCAGACGATACGTTTGGTACTACAAGCTCTCCTCGACCAAGGCCTACCAGTCCGAATTTTGTTCTCTCTAATCTTGACTCCGTCCCGGCCGTGTTATTTCACACAACCGGATGCTTCAATTGCAACAGACATGGAAAAAGCAGATCTATTCACCGATGTGTGAGTCCATGATTCAAGCCGCAAGCTGAACGCTCGATTTTAACTTGCTGCCGTCCAACCCGTGTTAGGATTCACACGTTAAAAGGTAAGACATCGATAGTCCTTAGCTCGCACAAGTTTCGATTTCTGTGGGTTGTCGTTCGTAGGCGCGCGACAGCTGGTTAACGGAAAAAACATATTTCAAGCATATTTTTAAACAATTTGCGTCCCACTCCACAGTCGATTGTCTGAAAAAGGTACCACCCACAATTCCCACACATGAAACAATGCTGAAAATTACTTTTCGACAACATCTAGTCAGGCGAATTTTGAAACAGTTCATTATCAATAACGCTTGGTCCTGATGAAGTACCCGTCATCGTACTCAAAAAGTTTTGCCTATTCCCAAAAACGGCAAAAAACTCTTTCCAAATAACTATAGGCCAGGCGCTTTGCTATCAGTGATATCAAAAATCACCAAGAAAGCCCTTAACCACAACATCCTTGAATATATGGAAGGTTTTAATATCTTGAGCGATCATCAATATGGTTTTAGGAGAAAAAAATCAACAAGCGATCTTCTATCGTATGTCACCCATATTTGGAATAACGCAATCGGGAAACATAGGGAGTCAAGAGCTGTTGCGCTTGATATTTCTGAGGCCTATGACCGTGTATGACATGAGGGTTTGCTGGCTAAACCTTTATGGCACACACTATGGCTTGTCGGATTATATTTGTATATGGCACTTCAGCTTCCTGAAAGAACGTTCCCTGCAAGTGACCATCGATGGATATCTCTCGAATACTTTTATCATCAACGATGGTGTTCCCTAGAGATCCATATTGTATCCAATCCTCTTTTCATTATATATCAACGACTTATTGGAAAAAAAACCAAGAATCCAACATATTGTTTTGCTGAACACAGCACACTTGTCTCGTCATTTCGTTTGGATTCCAGGTCATTGGATGCTCATCTTCACCGGCAGCAGGAAAGGTACATATCTTAATGAGAATCTAGAGGTGATTTCGAATTGGAGTGAAAATAACCAGGTTCAATTCAAGGCTTCGAAAACCCAGGCATCGATTTTATCTGAAAAGATAAATGACTTCGAACCGGATATAATAATGTCAGGACAGACAATTCCGCTTTATGTATCGAACAGGTCGAAAATCGGTAATCTGGGATAGTTAATCTCTTCTTCAGCAAATAGTTTCATTATTTTCAATGACGAGTGAGTTTCTGTTTTGTTCTTTCCTGCATAGATCTAATTCAGTTAAAGTTTTCAACAATTTCTTTATGCCTATCAATATCAAAGTATGTCTTACTCTGGTCTTCCTTCGAAGTTCCTATTATTTTGTCGCCATTCGGTATTCCTTTCTTAAAATAAAATGATTGTAATGTTCTTCTAATTGCAAGTTAGTATTTTTCATCAACGGGCACAGTTTTTCTTCCTAAAGATGGTTTTGTTGATTTCAGAACTTCATTTTATTTTCATTCTTGAATATATATATCGATGAATTTGAAACTCACATCAATTGCGTACAGATTCCCACCAGAATGTCAACGGTAAGCGAAGACTGTGGTGTATGAGAGCGTCATATATTATTCGTTAACAGAAAATGCACGTTTGCTCATTTATTTCACCGAAGATAAAACTGAAGTAGCCATTTCATTTCACATACTAAGAATAATTTACTAATGAAAACATTGATTATGATGCAAAGGCTATATCATTAATAACTTGATTAGGGCTTTTGCGGCCTAGATTTTTAGTGTAACGATCTTCGTTCGGGTTTGAAGGCCGTCGTGGTTTGGAACTGTATCCTAACGTTTCGCCAGCACAAGTGGCTGGCTTCTTCAGAGGTCTATTCATCCTGATGAATCACCGATGACTCGTGATTTCTAGTTCGTGAGCTGTATTTATGTTGACACGGTTTTTTCTAGTTGGTGCGTTGTTATTGGCCGAAGTGTTATTACCTATTAAATTGCGTTAGCATCTTTGACATCTTTGGCTGAAGTGTCATTACCTGTTACATTGCTTTGCACTGCTGCCACCTCATCATCTTTTAGTATGGTATTCCAAATCCAGTTAAGCATTATCGCCTTCTGTTTTCTGTTGTAGCTTTCTGTATGTTTATGGATTTCTATGGATTCACGTACAAGCCGACTGTGGTATCCATGATCGGGTGCAAATAGTTTCACATCTTCAAACAGTATCGTATGATCTCCTTCACTGAACGGGTGTTCCGCTACTGTCGATTTTTCTATTTGACCTAATCTACAGTTTCTCCGATGTACATTCAGCCTTGCACCCATGGATCTTTTGGTGGTACCGATATAAACTTTTCCGCAGGTGTATGGTGTACGATATACCCCCTCAGCTGATAGTGGATCTCTTTTATCTTTCGCAGATCTCAGGCTTTGCTGTATCCTCCTGGTGGCTTGAACACTGTTTTTATGTTATATATCCTCAGGATTTTTTCGATTCTATCTGTAACCCTAGGGATGTACAGTTCCAAACAACGACTGCCTTTAAACCCGAATGCTATATCAATAATTCATATTCTTCAGGTAATGAAGTACATGATTGAAACACCATTAGATCGGATTGAATTATGAGGTCATCTTCTTTTCCAGATGAAACTGGAAATATACAGGTATGTCTGAATTATTCAGGTTAGCTGTGTAGGAATGTGATACATTAAAAATAGCTTAATCAAATAATATCAATAATAATATAAATAATAATCAAATAATAAAATGTTAATCAAAATCCAGAAATGAAAACAATTTCGAGTGTTTGACTGATAACATATCTGTTAATTATTAATGCAAGTAATCCATATTTTTGTTACTCAACGTACACGTACAACTTTTTTATAGTTGTATTTTTGATATTTGTTGTAACAAATCATACAACATTGAGTGGTTGAACAAATTTCAACCGATTCAATCATGAACACCTATGAGACAGGTACTTAAAAATGAATTGATGGATGTAGCCGTTACTACGCGTAGAAAATCATAATGAAGAAATGAGAATTAAAACTTTCTAGGTTTTTTAAGTGGTAAAAAATGTTTTTTACCACTTTCATTTGTAACTACATACATTAATACATTAATGTATGAGTTTGAAAACGTCCTCATACGACGAAACTGCATTAACGTTAGTTACGAATAAAAGTGGTAAAAACATAGAAAGTGTCAATTCTCTTTTTTTCATTACTTAAAAATGATTTATTACTCCGCTGCTTGATGAAATAGACTATACGTAAAAGTTTATATTAATACATAAAGGAACAATACGGGAAGAGAATCTTAAATTTTCCAATAGAATAATTTTTTAGATGACGAATGCTGCTTTTAACTTATCACGGTTTAGCGCATAGATTTATAAATTACCCTATGTGCAGAAATGAAAATGATAAGTGTCCAAAAATTTTATCTTATTGATCGTTATCGACAGTTGGTGTGGTGTCTAGTTTTTGAGAATAAAGTTGAATTAAACTAAGCGTCCTTGTTATACACTCTTTCTACTGCATACTAAAACTTGTATTGAGAAAGTAAAGATAGTGTTGGTAATCTATTCAATTAAACCACATAAAGGTGAAAGAACAACATTGATTTTTTGTGTTTTCATTTAGAGTTTAACAATGAGAGTGTTAACATAGATTATATCAACATCACAACAATGGTCTGCATAATCTCCTTTTAATCTTTATTGTAATTTTTATCATTTTCGTAATCCCCAAGCAACTACTCGAATTTCAGCACTTCCCATACCTATATATTTATATACACTTCGTTTGGTTTTGCAACAGATCGCAGTTGCAAACCTCGATCATTCCTGATGAATCAGCATTTTTTTGGTGTCATTAAGGATGGTAGATTTCATGGAAATTGTCTCATCTTATTTGAACTTATTTGACTTTTTGAAGACGGAAACTCGCGTACCTTTCGTTTTTTTTTCCACAACCTTTGTATAAAGAGAGAGAAGTAAAAAGTCAAAAAGCTTATTTTATCGTGTGAAATGAATTTGGTAACTCGACAGCAACTCAACAAACAACGTGTAACTGTTTTCCAAATCATTGCAATCGATTTCAGTTTTGTGTTACAAAAACAAAAAAATAGAAACGTTGAACTATAGAGCAAAGATTTATAAAAGCAACCAGCTGTAATTTACCTAGAGTTAATTCGTTGATGCTCGAAAAGTTTCTTCATAGCTCCTAATGTTGATAGATAAATGTGGCATTGCGATCAGAAGCCATGATACCGACAAGCGTTCTGGTGCGAATTTTAAACATAAAATGACACTACTGAACATCCACATTACTCTAAAATATTATGTTTTTTGAAAACAGTAGTAGTTTTTGGTGCCAACGGCATCAATTGTTTTCGTCATTAGCCTCGTGTTCTGGATAGGCAATGTTCATAAAAGTCCGTCAGTCAGTTAAAGTTGCAGAATCAGCCCAACTTCAACAAGAAAAATTATATCTTGAAAAATATGTGGTCGAGGTTGGTCCCGAGCCTAAGATTTTCGATCATGAGCCGGTCACACTAACACTTCGACAAATTCACCGCTAGTGAATAAAAATTCATATCAGGCGTGGAATTGGCGTGAATCAGGCGTGGAATTGGCGTGGTGGTAGTGCGCTCGACTCACGATCAGAAGATCGTGGGTTCGATTCCTACATCGACCAGATATTTTTCTATAGAGAATTTATCTGATTGAAGCTGGAATGATTCTGCAACCGTGTTAGGAATCATACGTTAAAAGGTAAGACCTCGTTAGTCCTTAGCTCGCACAAGTTTCTCAACTTCTGAGAGTTGTCGTTCGTATGGGGGC
>WOGP01009635.1:0-10650 GCA_015342065.1 Leptinotarsa undecemlineata | reverse complement strand
CGCTCAGTGTATGTTTGTCTATGCATACCCTTTTTTCTTTCCTTTCTTTTTACTGAATAAAAATAGTCTGTTTGCGACATTCACTTGTTTCATTATAGTATTTTTGTTTTTTACTTAATTTTTGACATTCCATATATACCCAGTGTATCTCAGTTGGTGAATAAATAAATTAAATTAAATTAAAATTAAAAAATTAATTAAATTAAAATTAAATATGAATGATTTATTCATATCATGCAGTCTCAAAAATTTTCTAATTGTCATTGTAACATTTCTAGCAATATTTTGGAAATGTTTTTCATTCAAACTGTCAAAATAACTACTACTACTAAACCTATACAAATTGATAAAGTTTAATTCAGTTTTTCTGGGAATTATTTTTTAGATAGACCTTTTCCATTTGTTCAAGTTTTCCTTCTTAAAAGTATCTAGAAATCTAAGAAATATTTCTAAACTCTTCATGTAACTAGAATGGAAATTAGTTTCAAATCCATCACGATGATCAAACCAAGAGGTAAACATGATAATTTCATGGATAAATACAATTCAAACAAATAAAAATCGTCGTAATCCCAATTTCAAAGGTTGAATGAAATAACTGTGTCAGTGAATGAGGTGCATTATATTTCAACAGTGTGTCGTTATTGATTTATGTAATAAGTTCAACGCAGTACTTGTGAAAACTCTCGACAGATATTAATAGAAACAAAGTAGCATACACTGCAAATAGTGTACAAGCTACTTTAGAATAATCGCTTGTCAACCTTCAAAACGAAATGGTGGGTACTAAATAACTCTTCACGCACATAATTACACAGCATCAAAAAAAGAAACAGTTTCTCTAATGGATTTTTTTCATGAATTGAAATATTAACTAGGGTAATTTGTCAAATTAATGTTAATAATACGCTGGGACCCATGTTTTATGCCAGTTGGGCGTGAAAAAAATTTTATCGAGAACAGAAAAATAAACAAATTTCGAGTGTATTTGAACCACGACCGAAAATGACTTCAAAATCCAAACTTTTTACACATGGTTATACCAATGCTTTTATATCAAGATAATGAATTTTATGATCATCATATCTAACGATTTGGTAATGCTGGCTTCTTGAAATATATTCAATAACTAAACCTAGGAATAAAACTCATTACATAGAGTTCATTTATAGTTCCACTGAAACTAAAAACACAATATTAATCAAGTTCAACTAAGAGCTAAATGCTCCATTCAAAACGAAAATGTAAGAACGCCAAATTGATTAATATACAGTGTGTCGCACTTTTAATTGAGCCACCCTCAATTACTATGAATTAAACTATATTTCTTATATTATCTACTTAAATGAATTACTGTAATGATAGAGATGAAGAAAAATTTTGTAAATGGACTGATGATTGTGGAAACAGGAGAAAATAGAGCTTTTTAATGGAAACTGGATACCATACAATACAATATTAAATCAGCTTACGGAAGATTAACATGAGCTATGAGCACATATATTATGAATAGGGTAGCGAATGAAATAATGCCTAAATATCAACAAAAAGAAATTAGGGGACACTGAACCGTGGGACAATGAATGTATTTTAAAAAACTTTTAAAATAAACCCAAGTTTAGAAAATTATACCAAAGCCAAGATAATGATAGCAAAAACGAAGCGGTTTTCAGAAAAAAAAAGTGTTTAAACATTTTGTTCACAATTAGAGAGCCGAATGTTTCACGTGTATGGAATATGAAAAAGTTAAATAGTGAGGGTTAAATTTTTAGGAGTGACAAATTTTTTGGGAAGGAAAGTTTTTGGTTTTCTACTTCCGTGTTAGGAATCACACGTTAAAAGGTAAGACATCGTTAGTCCTTAGCTCGCACAATTTTCTCAACTTCTGAGAGTTGCCGTTCGTATGGGGCGGCAGCTGATTAACGGAAAACAGATTTTAAACAGACAGACAGATCTTGATACAAAATATGTGGGAATCTTCCAAAGAAAGGAAGGAAGTAATCACTTTTAAAATAAGTAAGTCGTATACATGGATTTGTAGATCATGCAAAGAAGTAACTTTCAGACGCAAACTGCAAGAAAAAACCCTCCTGAAACAGCTACTTTCATATAAACATTGAATTACACGAAAGAAAAAATCTTTCGAAACAAATACTTTCGTATGAACACTGAATTATACAGAAGACACTAATTCTCTACTCAGTTTGTATTCCAAACATTCGTTATGGAATAAAATCAGGTAACATTCATAGGAATTTTCCATTAAATGAATGGTAAAAAATTGCACTTACATGGAACATTGTCATCCTCACTGGTAGACGTCGATGTTTCGCCGTAAGACCCTTGCCTTGGGGCTCATCAGTACCAATCTGGATATCATTATACGAAAAAGCACACAATTCATTCATGAGTTACGATTTTTATGTCACGGAATAAGTTTGATCTACTTATGTCATCGATGACATCGTAATGTCATTCAATCACCTATTTGAATCCCAGCCAACAGGAATATTGTTTAAATAGTGAGGGTTATATTTTTAACAGTGACTAATTTTCCCAAATCTAAATTTTGTAATTCAACGGAATTATAGAAAACCTTAATATGCAAAAAAATTACGGCACCAGGAATAGACGATATTCCATACATGTTTAATTATCTACCTAAGCGAATGAAACTGACGTTGTTGAATACACAGTGCGGTCCTAACGTAACAGATTCATTTTCTACGTAATTATGAATGCAAATGAAAAATCCTGAAACGTATAATACCTCCTTTGGAAGGGTCTTCCATTCTCTTGTGAGAAATATGTTTTTTTTATAATTGGACGTTGGTAACAAAAAAAAGCAATTGTTCAATTTGTAAAATTTATGGAAGGAACTAACGTTTAACGCTCTCAACTATATTTAAAATGATAACAGTCTGAAGCATGCACTCAAAATGGGAACCGTTCATCTCCTAACAAAAAATAGACGGTGTTGAAATTCTTCGACAACGTTTTAAAACATATATGGGGAGATTTCATTGATTTCTTGCCTGATGCGGTGTTTTAAGTTACCAATAATAGTTGGTTTCCTTTCGTAAATTTTTTATTTTGAATAGACACAAAAAAAATCAAGTGGGGTCAAATCACAAGAACGGGCTGGCCATTCAATTTCAGTATAACAACCCAAACGTTCATTTCAATAGAATACTAAGTGTGACCTTCCCTCTTCCAGTGCTTGTTCACCGTTCCATGTGAGACAAACATCGTTGGCATCTATCCTTCATTATTTCACAAAATTGGATTAGAATAATCCTCATACAGTTCTTGATGTCGTTGAATTTTATATGGATGTTTTTTATGTGTTTTCAAAATTGTCATTACAGAAGTTTCACATACATCATTATCACCTTCTACTTCTCGTGTAGATGTATGTTGGTTTTTCTAAAAAGATAATAAAACATCCAATTCTTTGTCGTCGTTCATTTTTGATCTCCCAGCTTTGATAAGATCTTCGATTCACGAAATTTTTGTCCTGTTCTACTCACCGTAGACTGGAAAATGGGATGGTCAGAATACTTCTTATTCAAAATCTTTGGGTCTCACCTAAGCGCATTTCAAAACAATTCACAAAAAAGTTTTGAATTTTTTGAAGAAAGGATTTATAACAAAATACTATACAAATAATTGAATTTCAAATACGGCTTATATTTTTGTGACATTCAAATATTACAAAAATATCCAATGCTTCCAATAAATTGATGGATGTAGCCGTACTACATGTTAGGAAATCATAATGAAGAAAAGAGAAATGAAACTTTTATGTTTTTACCACTTTTATTTGTAACTAACGTTATTGCAGTTTCGTATAAGTTTGAAAAAGTCCATGTAGGACGAAACTGCAATAACGTTGGTTACAAATAAAAGTGGTAAAAAACAGAAAGTTTCATTTCGCTTTTCTTCATATCCAATGCTACTTTTCTGACAACACAATAGCTAATACACTAGTCAATCGTGACAGGTATTTGTCCCGAGGAAGATATGATTGTATTGAATGAAATTTTTATTTTTCTTAAGTATCTTACTTCAAAAATCAAAAGATACCATTTTGCTGAATAGAGAACTGGAAAACCTTTCAAATAAGGTATCACACGCCACCCATTTTTATTTCATGAGGGTTGATGGGGCAGTTGAATGATTCTATTGAAAAAGTGTATTTTCAAATATAAAAATTTACCTATATCAGGATTTTTCACTTGAATTCATAAACACGTAGAAAATTAATTTTTCCATTTCATTAGGTCCTCACTGTATATGATCAGATACTACAGAGCAAGTCATTACCCGGATCATGGAAAGAATTTTTAAAAATCGGAATTAATAAAAGTGACACCAACATAAACGATATTGATAATTTCAGACCATGTAGACCATGAAAAGAGGGTAGAATGAAAATGTGAAATGTAAAAATCAAAAATACTATCCATGATAATAATCATTATCATGGAAAAAAAGTGTTTCGTCTTGTCCTTTTCTGAAACGCAGCTGAGATATATTAATATATTTTTCAACATTTCAGTAGGGGTAGACCCCTGTGGCACTCTGCGACTTTGTAGAGGTTACATACCAAAATACTGTAATTTTGTTGATGAAAGATGTTACATTGAATAACAAGTATGAAACGAAAAACTTTTTTTTCAATTCATTATAAAATTTTATTTCTAATACTTAAGTATCAAACGTAATTTAAATATTGTATATTGACCTGAAGAAAAATTAGTTTAGTTATTCTGCAAAAAAAAATTGAAAACTATTTGAAAAGCATATTTTGAAATATGCAGTCAAGAGTTATTAGGTTTCATATACTTGTGTAAAAAACTTCATCCTATCTTCCACAATTAGTTTTCGAAACATTTCAGATGAATATTATACAAAGAGATTTTTGATGAAAATGCTGAAGTTAGTGGGTAATTGTCTCCTAATATTTTTAAAATTAATCCAGTATCTGCACATCAGAAAAAAACAATTAGTATGGAAACTCCGAAACAGCTCTGATTTTGATGTTTTTTTTCAAATTTTTGTTTTCTTCAGCAATATTTCAAATCAGAAGCCTTTTGAAGTGGGACAAAGATATAGTATTTAAAAAATATGTATAATATTCATGTAAGTTTCAACAAAATTAACTAGAGGTAATTAGACAAAAAAGTGTTTTTATTCATTTCATTAAAGCTATATTTATATGCTGTCATGCTATTCATATATTTCATTTATGTATGACAAATTATAATTTCATAGATCCTCACATATACTGCAAAAACATCAGATACAATGAAGAGACTACTTAATAAACAAAATAATAATATAGCATATGAAACTAGTAACTCCCTGGGTAGACAGATAAAGAAAAACAAGTCACACATAGCCAAGGATAACAGATCAGCTGCCTACAAACTAACATGCGAATTATGCCCAAAAGTTTATGTAGGAAGGAATTTGAAATAAAACATAAAAGAAGTTTTGAACTGAAGAAGGAAGACCAGTTCCACTTATGCGTGTCATCTTTTGGAGAACAATCTCGATTTCAACACTATGTACGTCACAATACATATAGGAAATAAAGGCCTGAAAGGCCTGAAGGGCAAACATTTGAATTCCCTACTGAACAACCAACAAAAGTTTTTATTTATATTTATAAATGTAATTCGTTTTACAAATAATTCTACCTATTATCGCATTTACTATTAACCAATTAAGTGAAGTAACTTACTGTTGTATATAAGAATTGTAGGCTAGTGTGTTTTATTTATTCCTTCTGATGAAGCTAATGTGAAAATTGTTTAATTATTGTTTTATTGATTTTCATCAAGTAACTGGTCAGTCCATTCATGACTTCACATATATTAAATACTATTTTTGGGAAAGAAAGTTTTTGACTTTCTACTACTCCATGTTGAAAGCCAAAAATTTCCTTTCCCAAAAATTAATCACTCCTAAAAATATAACCCCTTCAATTCACTATATACTACAATTACTTGATTTACCATACACGTATATCAAGTACCAAAATGGTTAATGAATATTATTATCACTACTATTATATTATTCTTGTCGGAAAAAGAAAGTTAGGTCACCGTGCAGTATATCAAGTATATCCAAAATGTTAACAATTGCCGTATCTTTGAATAATTGAACCTGTCTTTCAAATTACCAGATTGTAGCCACCTTGATTCGAATTGAAAATAACTGAATGATATATTCAAGAATTCAAAAGTGTGCAAAAGTAACAATCGAATTTATTTATTGACACCATAAAAACATATGTTTCCCGAAGAATGACGTAAACCAATAAATAAGAAATACAGGTGCGACACCTGCGAGTGAATCTCATGCCGGTAAATGAGACATTCAAACACCTGTAAATTTGGAAAAACCAATATTTAAAACTGCTTAGACTAAACGTACAGAGGATTATTACCTTCAAAATCATTAATATCCCTACAAATACCCCACGAAACACCTTACTTAATTGGAATAAAACAGGTAATAAGGGTGTTTGGAAATTCTGTGAGTAATAAATCATATTTGAGATTGTCACACTGAAAGTGATAAGTTAAGACGATATTAGAATTAGATACTGCCGTAATTTTTAATTTCTGTTTACATAAGTCTGAAAAAGCCCATTAACAAATCCATATATCTTTGATGATTAGAAAATATATTATATAGGGTCTACAATAATTGACGAATCTGCAAATCAATTAATTCTTCATTCATTTCATAATTATTCATATTATAACATGGGTATATAATGTGAATATGAATAAAAATAAAGAGTAGGTACCTACTCTTATTTTACAATTACATATCAATAATAATTAACACTCGCAGAAAATTATCACCAGAACTAAATTAATTAAATAAACACATAATTTAGGAACTTGTATTCAGATTGACAAATGCAGGAAAATGTCATCTTTACCTTACTGCCTCCGTTTCGGGGCACATGATTCTCAGACCCAATG
This sequence comes from Leptinotarsa undecemlineata, assembly GCA_015342065.1. Taxonomy (NCBI): domain Eukaryota; kingdom Metazoa; phylum Arthropoda; class Insecta; order Coleoptera; family Chrysomelidae; genus Leptinotarsa; species Leptinotarsa undecemlineata. Next base: position 3,646 of record WOGP01009635.1, on the reverse strand, counting down.
ATCACCTACCTCACGGTGAGGGGGGGTTGATCATTATTTGCGCGCCATTCCGAAAGCATCACCACTTTGGGACAGGATCCAATAATAATAATAATATAATCTTCATTTCCATGACGTACAGAGTACAAATAGAAACAGGAATGAATACATAAATGGTATCCATACTTCGAAAATGAAAAGACTATACTATCACACTATCTCCGCATAAGATTCTGACTTTTTTTGAGTATGAAATTGCAACAGTTTCTCCAGCTAAGATGTTCGTCAATAAATATCCCCAGAAGGTTGATTTCATTTTTATTTCGAATTTACTGCATATTTGCTGTATATGTGTTTTCAAATTGTTGAATACAAAGAGTTTGTGCTACACCATGTGGACATATTACTCAAATTTTTCCTATATAACTCGTAATTTTACTGATTATCGATGTATCATTGGCATATTTCATCCACATCGTTGGTATAGAGCAGAAACAATAACGGTACTAACACGAATCCTTACGGAACTCCTATATTAATACGACATCCTTCAGACTTTTTCACTATACTTGAGTTGGCCGTTGATGTTTTCCTGGCCAACTGTTCCCGGCAGAATGTCACGCCTCATCATGTGAGTAAGTTTTTTGGAAAAAGACAGCAAACCTATGTTAGTTGATTTTTCTGGAAAAAGACGTGTTGATTATGAAAGGAGAAGTATTTCTCCGCAAAATGCATGAGACGTTCTGAAAACCTATATACAAATATTTTAGCAAATGAAGATAGCACTGTTATGGGTTCACATTTTGTTACTCAATATCTGTTTTTTTGCTTGAATATTAGAATGAAAGGGTATATTTTTAGGAGAGATTAATTTTTGGGAAAGGTTTTGGCTTTCTACCTCACCATCTTGATAGAAAAAGTGTGTAAATCTTCCAAATAGAGAAAGCAATCAATCAATTTCAAAAATTAACTCTAAATTAAGATGTGTAGATCATGCAAAGAAGTAACTTTCAGAGACAAACTGGAACAAAAACCCACTCAAAACAGCTATTTTCATATAAACATTGAATTACACGACAGAAAAAGATTTTCGACACAAACACTTTTATATGAACGCTGAATTATACGAAAACACTTTTCTCTATTCCGTTTGTATTCCAATTGGCAGAATTTCTAACACAATATAATTAATGAAAGAAGTAAAATTTCTCTAATATGGAACACTGTCATCCTCACTGGTAGATATTCGATGTGTCGCTGTAAGATAGTATTTCGAAAGTATTTTTCTTTCGTGCAATTCAATGTTTATATGTTACCTCTTCGCATTGTCTACACATCTTTATTCAAAGCTGATTTTTGAAATTATTGCTTTCTTCCTTTCATTGGAAGATTCCCAGACTTCGTTCAGTTTTAATTGGTTGAGTACCTTCAATAGAAGAAATATTCATCAGAAAAACCAATAGCAATTCTTCCATATTCTCAACTGTAACTCCTAGAGCAGAAGACATCCCTGAACACTACCCTCATCCCCGATATCGCGAAGAGAAAAGCTCTTTTTCCGAAACGTGCCACATTCGACGGGAGCCAAACCGTCAGAGGAACACACCTTGCGCCCTTTCTCACGCATCTCTCGGCAGTAAACAAATATTTTTTTCGGAATTTTAAAGCCGTTCCGCTACTAATATGTGGGGCAAATATTTTCTTTGGGATTAGAACGTGACCGCGTCGCAGCATCCATCGACGAATCCATTTCTGTTTTGTTTACATTGGGCCATTGGATCACACTCGATTTAATTGTCGTGAGAAAAGGTGAATTGTTTACCGAATAACCGAGAGCGAACGAGCTTTTACGGACCCCTTTCATTTTCCGATACAGAATGGCAAGTTCAGAGAAAATGGTATTTACAAAAAGAATAATCACAGATCTGCTATCGAAATTTTATCGGTGTTGATAAAAAAAGGCAAAAATAATACAAGAACGTATGAAATAGACATCTTCATTGAGACAAAATCACTTCTTTTTCGGTAGTTATCACGCCAACGAATCTATTTTGTTTCACAATAAATAATATAAACTATAGTTGCACTATTTACATTATTTAACGAATTTCACTCAAGCGGCCGATGATGATTCCCTGTACATTCTCACCCTCGTTGATTATTCTAAGGCGATCTATAGAAAAAAATCGTAAGATATTTTTGAGACTTCTACATTACATTGAATTATCCGGGAATTAATTTTTTTTGAAGAATTACCTTTGTGAAAGATCTCAATATGCCCAGAACATTAACACCAGAACTGCAAATCGCTTCTCGACGCCCGTTTCAGTATGCTTCAGTGTGTATTTCATTTCCTGAAGACGCCGACTTGGTTAGTGAAACGCGCGTCGAGAAGAGTGTTGCCGTTCTGGTGTTTGAGAACAGTACTTGATTTGAATATTATTGTAGTTTTTTACCAACACCAAACCGTTATTTCAACACCTCGACACGTGTTTCACCAAGTATTCGAAACACGTGTCGAGGTGTTAAAATAACGGCTTGGTGTTGAGAAAAAATTCAGTAATATTCATTACTACCACAAAGGTTCCAAATAGTGCATCACAAGTACGTGCTTTATATTATGACTGATGTTGAATCAGATTTCTGAACTTTGAAAAGTGTAGTGTCTCAGGGGCCAATCCTAGGTCCCTTAGCGTTTATTCTTCACACATCCCAATTTCCCGAACTGAATATAACAATGTCAGAACAGACAATTTCACTGTTTATTTGATATAAACTTCCCAAAATCAAACAAAATCAAAAATACTTTATTATACATTTCTCTTTGACAAATATAAGGTCTAATGTACAGAATATTTACATCTCTCCCACATACGGGAGTGGTAGGAGGAGAGGAAAAGGATTGGTGAGGGAAAAGGGATGATCAGCAGGATGAGACTTCAATATTGAGCTCCTAGACGTCCGTAAGGTAAAGCGCCGCCTCACAGACCCACGACAGGCAGATGAGAGGCGCTCCCGCTGGCGTTAACAGGTGGATCTATGCCCAACAGAGCCTCATTTCAGCTTTCAGTCTAGATTTCCCGCTTCCTGCCAAAGCTTACGCGAGATTTCTCATGGTATTGCTAATTCGGTACCTCATATCTGAATATACTAGCTGGTCGTTGCAAGTTCATCACTAGCCCCCTGGAAAAAATTCATAAAAAAACCAGGTAAGAATAATTCTGGTATCACGAAAATATGTGATTTATCTTAGCCAGCTTTATCATGAGCTAAGCGCGATCACATTCGCGCCGTTCATGGAAGATATCAAGCATTTCATAAATCAACCCGTCTTTTCGGGATTGATTGTGATAAATCCTAAGCGCCGGAACCCGAATTGCTACTCAGGAATGAGTTTCATCCTATCTTCCAGGCGAAAAAGTCTACTCAAGAGAATGTTATCAATGACTTTCGCCACCGCACTGAGTAGTGAAATCGGGCGATAGCTATCGATACTATGTACTAGTTGTACAACACCCTTTGGCGGCAGACTGCTCAGTAGAACTATCTAAAACCCCATCGACGCCTGGGGCTTTATTTTTCCCCAGGCGCCTAATGGTTGCAATCACCTCCTCGACGTCCGTGATCCACTTCAACAATGTCGGTTCCGGTATCGTCGGCACCGGTC
>WOGP01009634.1:0-10650 GCA_015342065.1 Leptinotarsa undecemlineata | reverse complement strand
GTTTCTTCACTGGTAGTCATTGAAGGGTTTGCAACATATTTGCTATGGGTGTTATCCTCGAACATTGTAAGATTATTCGCATATCACGATTCTGCATCTTCTGTAGTCTCTTTATTTCATTTTGATTGAGAAAGAACAGAATGGTAAAACAATAATTCAAATGTGGAAGGATTATGGAGTTGTAGTCTAATAATTTAGACCACTGGCTCATATATGGGGAACATCTTAAATAGTTGATTTTGTAACCTATTGTTTGATAACTGGATTAACATGTTCCTTGAATTTCAAGTTGCTGTCAAGTTGCTGTACACGAATTTGTTTACCTTCTGTTTACTGTCATTCAATCGTAGAAGTAGGTTTTCATTATTATGATCTCAGTGTTTCCCTAATAACATCCATTTTGTTTTATTTACATTCACCTTCAGCAGATTTACAGAGCAATATCTATATACCCTTCCAAGAGTAGCGTTTATAGTATCAACACACTCATGTACATCTTCGCTACTAAAATACAGTAGGGTATTGTCAGCAAATAAGTGAATTTCACATTCTTCTGCTAGGGTTACAATGTCATTTAAATAAATAAGGAATAACAATGGTCCCAAAATACTCCTTTGGGGTACACCTATATTATTCTGCATTTTATCAGAATAAACTTTCTCTATTTTCAACCTTTGCTGTCTATTGCGCAGGTAATTCATGATCCAGTTTAGTGCTATTCCATCAATACCTAAGCTTTCAATCTTTCTAATCAGTCTGCAGCTATCTAGTTTTAAATGCCCTTTGAAGGTCAAGAAATACTGCAATAGTTTACTGATCCATTTCCGCACCTTTCTTCCAATCTATTAAAACACATTGTAACACAGTTTCACAACTATGTTTGCTCCGAAAGTCGAAGTAAACGATTTTGTGCACTCTTAAAGTTTGCGGCCACCTCAAAGGCCAAAAAAAACAGTACATAGAAATGAACCGGCAACGAACTAGTCCACGTGGATTGTGGACTTGGCGGTTTGTATTGGATAATTTTACTAACCGAGTTTTACGATTGGCTGAATAGTCATAAAATTAAATTTGAAGTCATGTTAGGCTAATTGCACACACACCGATTGTCGACGGTCAATTTCATACTGGTCGTCCGAATTCCAATAGTGACCCACATGTTGGAACGGGATCTGGCACACATGCCTACCGGTGATCGACTCCGATCGACGACGATCACCGGTAGGCCTGTGTGCCTGGTTCCGTTCCAATATGTGGTCCACTATTGGAATTTGGACGACCGGTATAAAATCGGCCGTCCAGAATCGGTGTGTGTGCAATTAACCTTACGGTGACGAATAGAAATCGGGGAATGCGGGGATAGTTATCGCCGTCGAGTTCAGTTCAGGAACTGATCGCGATTGGAGTGTTGAAATTCGATATTGATGCAATTATAATTACTTTAATATTTTGTTATCTGTTCAAAATGTGGCATCCTTGAACAACTACTAATATTAATTAATAACGGGTGTGATAACAACACAGACTTTTTCCTGTGTCGTGATAACAATAGCGATGGTATTCCTTCGATGGAGATTCCTTCAACTGAAATCATAAAGAAATTGAATACTCCCAGCCACAACGTGAGCTGCTGTGACAAAACTCTCCTGAATTGGATAAATAAACTAGGATTTAGATTTAAAATAATACACAAACGTCAAGCAGTTATGGAAAGCAGAAGAATAGTGGAATTGAATACATAACTATATATAGACAAGAGAGAGATTTTCATAGTGAATACAGGTTTTGAAAACCAAAAAGGTTTTAAGCAAGCCGAGTATCAATATTCAATTTTTTCAATTGATTTTTCTCAATTTGTAGCCAAAATTTATGAATACGACAAATTGCTGACTAATTGGACTTTCCAGTAGTTTATATTACGCAGTAACTTTTCGGGGTGAACTTTTCAGTTTGCCCTTTACTACACTTCAAGAGATTCTTTATTGATTTATCTTTGATTTTTTTCAGATGGTGGAAGGTAATAAACCCAAAAAAATAGTATGAACATTTTTAAATTTCTTTGTAAAAAATAAATAATTTTATCCACTGAATTTCTTGTTACATAAATCATCTACAAATAATTGCATTTTACATTTCTTCCATTTCTCTGTTATCTTTTATGTATAGAAGGAATTATAAGGGTCCCAACACAGACCCTCTTATAACACTATGTTTTATTTAAAATATCGAGATTTCTTCGTTAAATTTTGTGAGTTATAATCTGTTCTTCATGTAGGATTCAAAGTAACTCTTCACTTTTGTAAGTGGTTTGGGTCGCAACTTCTGATGGTATAGTTTAAATTATAATTTCTTCGTTTCTATTTCAACAAAGAAAATTGGCATGTTTTCATAATCTCTGTCAAAAAAAATATGCTTGTGTTTTTTGCATCTTACGCGCTATTTGTATATTAGGGTTTTGTTAACAATCAGACATTCTTAGAGCCCCCGGTTCAAAATAAAAAAACTATGTCACCATATGCACACAACATTTCTGCCCACGCTCGAAGGTCTCCCAGGAAACCAAACAGCGGACTTGTTGCTGCGGAGCACGTGTTCTCCTGCTTGATTAAAAATACACCTCGTCCCGAACAATGCCACCTGTTGCTCCCCTAGTCGGGGATTATTTATATCGCGGTAACGCCGCCGTCGCCAAAACGACGCCTCTACCTTCTCCTGCTGCTATTCTCCTGCTAGCCGGGACGGCAGATTCGTGAAAGTTTGCGACTTTTCAGGACGGCTGTAAAATGGGTCGAACGTATCTTCAGGAAGCGCAGCAGGTGTCTGAGGTTTTCAGCTTTTCGTGCGGCTGAAACGGGCCAGATCGGTTACGGGCAGGCGCTTTTCAGATGTTTCTCGTGACTATGTAGAGATTGAATGTTATCAGTTCGGACTTCCTTTGTCTGAGAAAATGTTAATATATTTGAAATTTATAAAAAAAAATTAAATCTAAGGAAACATTAAATATATCAGAAAATACTTTTAGGAAAATTCAAAAAATACCTAAATTATATCAGGATCGAAATACCCAGATTAATTAGTTGAAATAGTAATTTCAGAAAATATAAAGAATAAACAATTAGTGACATTCGAAAAAATATCAGAACGTTAATTTATTGAAAAATAAAGTATGTCGACCTGAAATAAAAATAAATTATTGAATGGATTCAACAGTATGTGAAATATTGATAAAAATTAAAAAATAAGAAATGTATAATGAATGCAAGAAAATTTAAAAATAACACATTTTTAGCAGTATTACAATTCAACAGGCTTCGAAGGTGGCTTCATATGCGAGCCCAATTGTTCATTCTGAACATTATCAGATGCAAACATGAAATCCTAACAGAAATAAAAATAGTCATCCCATTTTAACATGACTATCGCACTAGTTTGTTCAAAAATCACATAACCATAAATCCAGTGATTAAGAAACTGAATCGAAATGTAGGTCACAGATATCCATTAGATGGTGGATATTCCCCTGATATCCATAGACCATGAATTTTCATCCAGGAGGCAAGCATCAGACAGAACCACTATCTATCAAATTTTCTTTCGTATCTTATTTCTCATACCATAAGCCTATTGTCTTGGTCTTACAATCAACCACAGTGATTTCTGATGTATCCGATAATGAAAATAAATAAAAATTAATATAAAATGATTTAATGAATATATGTACTATTCTGATCATTCCCATATTGATTTCAATCTAAGAGCCACCGATAGGCAGCTGTTTCAGCCTGTTGCGCATCGTCAGTACCGGGAAGGCGGTCCTCGATTAAAGACAAAATGTGAATAACCAAGAAAAGTACTTGATAAATTTAACGGTGTAGACGCAAGCGAGACATAAATGGTAACAACACCTATTGGTGTGACACCCAAGTCAACTTGCCAAGTTTTTATGTCAGTGTTGGTGGTTTGACCAATCTACCAACAACTGCGGTAGCAGAAATTTTGAAAGGTGGAAATGCCATCGGAAAACAAATACACATGTTTCTAGAAATGAAATCGAGAAAGATCAATGCAGGCATGCTGCTAAAAATTAAGTCCATGAAAATCAAAAGATAAATGGATAAGTACTATTTTGATCATTCCCATATTGATTTCAATTTAGAAGCCACCGGTATACAGTGATTTCAGCCTATTGGGCATCGTTAGTTGAGTTGTCAGTATTTTATGAACATGACTACTGTATCATAAAGTAATAAAAAGGAACTGACTTTTTCAAACCATAGTTATGACTAACTATGGGATTGGAACCTTTGGTGTGAAAGTTGATTAACTTCTTTGATCAATTACCCAAACACCAAACTAATATTTTTGGACTCGACGCGCGTTTAGCCAACAAAGTTAGCATCCTCAGGACCTTAGCATCCTCAGAGACCAATTTTCTTCTCCTGAGGATGCTAACTTTGTTGGCGAAACGCGCGTCGAGTGCAAAAATATTAGTTTGGTGTTTGGGTAATTGATCAAAGAAGTTATTCATAGTTATGACACCGAATTTGATTTACAGCCAGTCGTCAAGTATGCGCCCTTACTATATGTGAAGTTTTCCCTTATACGAGGAATTGGGTAAATAGGCGGATAGGAGGTTGGTTACCTCGTTCACTGGCAGATGGGACGGTGACAAATATGTTTGTCGTTCGCTTCAGCCTAGTTCGAGAAATAATACTTCGAATGAAGACTGGCCTGAATAAATTGTTCTTTAAGTAAATTTGATTCACATGTAATTTGATTTACGGTTTTATATGTTTTACAGCTTTCATGAGATTCATTTCACTAGTTCGGACTTCCATTGTCTAATATGTTATGAAATGGTTCGAAATCCCTGAAACAATGGAACTGATGAAACGCACCGAAAACATTATCAACCACTTTCAAACAAATTTTATGAGATTGTATAGGAATTAAAGTAATGCAAATTGCAGTTACATTTGTTGTTTTTCAACCAGAATCTTCCATTCCAACGAAACATTTCTATATTCAGGAAGAATTATATTTTTCCTGATTATCTTTTTCATCCTCTACCACGAAAACAAATAAAACTAACTATTTCATAGTTACATCTATACATCATCATAATTAGAACTGAAACATGTTTCTGAGATTATACTCGATTGACATTTGCTTAGAATTAGCAGCTGTGGCAAATAGGATGACTATTTTCTATCATCACAAACTACTTTTTCACATTATGCACTGTCAGTTGGCAAGTCCAATAATCCAAGTATCATCCATTACCTGTTTTAATTCCAACAAGCTTGCTATGTCAATTGTCGAGACAGGCGCCACAGGAAGGAATACATTGAGAATGAAAACGAATCAGGGTTATTACAGCGTTATTATATTAATGAGAGATTTAATAACATCATATAGGAAAACATCATTCAACTAGAGTCATTTCTTGGTCTATATTTAGACTAGATACCGTTACTATCCATAATATTGATAATGTTTAAACTATATATATAAAACTAATAACTACTTTATCAGAATCTACTTTGATAGAAACTAGTCCGGTAAGGTTATCTATATTATTCAAAATTATTTTGTTTCCATGTAAGATTCAGAAGTCTATCAGCCAAAAAAGTCTGAACAGCACCACAACAGAAGTAATTCAGGCACTTTTTTCTGCTTACAAAGGTAAAAACTAGGCCAGATCTTAAACAGGAGTAAGATATAATAACAGTGTGTGACTCGAACAAATCGTGAGTAGCCATTTTTTTAGTGAGAGATATTTTGCTGTAGAAAAAAATTATACCTTGTTCGTAACAAGGACATATTGAGGATGCCATTAATTATAGCCTAGGTTCACTGCAAAAAGCCAACCGAAGGAATCTATTCATTTGGTTTATTCGATTGATGACCTATTTTTTTGTACAAATTCATATTGAAGATAACACCAACCAAATTGGCTTCATTCATCAACGTAATCTCCATCAAGAGCCACACAATCATGCCAGCGCCTCACTAACATTTTAATACCACTTTCGTAGAACGATTTATCTTTTGCCTGAAAATAGACCTCAGTTTCAGCGAAATTTCTAAACGATGAGCATTTTTTTGGCTGCGAACAGCCAGTCGTTTGGAGCCAAATCTGGCAAATATGGGGAGCAATTCGAAGCCCATTTTATGCAATTTTGCCATATTTTTCACCGATTTGTGACACTGTGCAATATCTTTTTTTTTTCTTCAAATGGGGTCGTTTTCCGCAGTTTCAGCCTTGAAACGCTTCAATAACACGCACATACACACGCACACAATAACACACTCATCTCAAAATACCTTTCCAGCGATTGCTGTGCTTTCAGGCACTGTGGTTCGGCACAAGAAGTGAAAATTAAAAATTGAAAGATTCCAAGACAAATTACTTCTCAACGTTTCCATTGTTAGTATCCACATTCGTCTTCGGGTGATGACTGACAGTGGTACTTACAAAATTTAATTTTCTGAAGTGATATTTTCGAAATTAACGAATTTCAAGGAGTTGAGAATGGAGAACAATGAAAAACAATGTTCGATTCAAAATTTATTATTTTCTATTATGAAATATGTAGTAAAAAATTTTATAACAGAAACTATTGTGGAATTTATTCACTTTTCTTCTATATTCATTTGAAAACTACCAATTTTGGATGTCCGAAAACCCATAAATGTCGAGTTTCATAACTCAATTTCTTGGGGTTACTTGCGAATTGCCGAATTGATTACCGTTGTTGAAATAAGATATTATGGCGAAATTGCTCTCAAGCAAATAAAGCTATTAAATAGTTGTTCCAAGAATATCGTTTTACTACGGGAATTATTTGAAAAACAATTGCGCAAACTGTAAAAAATGTGAAGATGACTTTCACACCATCTCCAAATCTGTTTTTATACTACACTCGCCAATTATGTATTTTATTTGCAGATGTGAAATTGTCTGTAAACTTCAACATTATGTCTTAATAAAGAAAAGAAAGTATTTCGAAAGATTGGCAAATTTCAAATAATATTTCTCAATTTTGAATATGTTACTCCTACCCGAGATGTTTTTCCTTTATTTTCGTATAATATGTATAACACAGGGTGTCCCAAGTTGATGGAATATTTCGAAAAGTGCTCATAGAAGAGAATATTATTGATACAAAATCCTTTTTCCAAGAAAGCTTTCGGATTTTGTCCTTATGACGAAAAATAATAAAAAGTCCAATGACCCTGTCAAGAATATATGTCACAACTCATCATACAAATTGAATTGAAACCAATTATAAAATATAAAGAGAGTTAACATAAGTAAGAGACTCGATTCCTTGATTATAATTGGAGGAGTCGTTCTCTAACACTATTGGTCGCTCTGAGGGAAAATCTAGTGGTAACTTTTTATTTCCTACTGCAATTCAAGGAAATGCAGTGAAGTGAAGTCTAGAAAGTCTAGAATAAAGAGATACAATTATTGAAAAGTTTGAATATCTGGTGGAGATATTAGATCTCAAGCTGACCTATAGGCAACATACAAAAATAATGAAAAGGAGGTTACTCTTATGCTTCCAGACGAATCTTTAGAAAAACTTTGGGCTATTTTTAAATTTGACTACATACAATGATCCCCCCTGTATCAAGGGGCATAAAAATACCCGTATCAAGTGAGGTTCACCCGTGGAGGTAGGAGTCTCCCTAAATGATGCATCATCCAGAAGTGTGTGTAACCATGCAGAAAAAAATGTGAATCTGAGCCCACACAGCATTAGTAATGCTAGGCTTTGTCGTGAATGATCTATCCATAGCTACTTGCGGAACCATTTATAGATCATGAAGTATTCGAAGAATCCGACCCAGAGTCAACAGAGGGGATTGACGTCGACTAAATAACCCCAACTGTATTTTCTATATATCGTTTTGAGACAAAGAGCTTTAACGGTCTTCAATACTTGATGCGGTTAACAAACCCAGGAGGCTAGGTGGTGCAGTCAGGAAGTGACTTCTCACTTTCTCAATGTGCCTTGCACCAAATTGCTGAGCAGCAAAAGCAGAATATGCATCAATGGAGAAAATAACGTTTGCCGACTCGAGCAGGTTGGCAAACACTCAAGCTCGAAAGATTATTCACCCAAATTAGAGGTTGAAAAATCCTTCATATCTAGATTCATATGCATATGCAGGCATAGCTTACTTAGAAATCTTCATACGAAAATGTTGCTCTGGTCATTAAGGTTGGAATATTGTACCCTGAACATCCGACAACTTCGAAATCGACAAATCTAAACTCTTCTGAATGCCAGTATAACTGTCGTAGAGGATGCTCACAGGTACACTTTTACCTGGGAGGGATCGGGAGAGGGTTTTCTGGTTGGTTGGTGCAGTTAGTACTCTGAAGCCATGGGAGAAAATCTACCTTAACAGACCACCTGTACAATGCAAATATTTGGGTTTCTTACATACCTAACGAAGATAGTTTCAGACTGATCGCCAATCAGTTCCTCACTAGATTGAGAAAGAATGGCATAGTCATTCGACCTTGATTGATCTTCACAAAGACATTCAGTCCCTAGTAGCAGATCACTTACTGTGTGCTTGCTTTCTCATCTTCATCGGAAAACAAAGTCCCACTGCTGCTAGCTGACTTAAAAGATCAATCACCAAATAAAGGAAGCGTGTACATATGTACACGCAGTAATGACAATCGCACCAACAGCACTATTGAAAACATCACAACCGTGAAAGCAAAGATCGAGGGTCGGATAGCTAGTCTGTACCCTCTGATCAACAGACGCTCTAAATCAAGCCATAAAAACAAGATTACGATCTACAAAACGATGTTCAACTCTGTCATCATGTATGCCTCAGGCGTCTGGGAACAAGCAGCTCCGTCAAATATCTCCATTTTGGAGAGATTGCAAAATAAGGTGATAAGGAGATTGTGAATGCTCTTTGGTTCATGCGGAATGAAGCCATCCGCAGAGATTTACAGCTGCCTTCCATTCAGCAGTCCATTCAGTCGGGGAATCGGTAAGTCTTTGATTGTGCAGAAACCCATGAAAATCCGTTAGTCAGGGAAGCTATGGATTATACTGTAAACGACCCGTCCTGATATAGAAGGCCCAGATAATCTGTCGAATGAGGCCCTCATGTTCCCCGTTAGAAGATGAACAATATCTTCACCCCAGCCAGGTAGGGGTTCACCGTGAAGGGCGGTAATGATGTCTGATGACTTTCATGCCGTTATCAAATAATCAGTATTGACCCGCTTGTCCTTCTAACGAGCATCAGTCCTAAGGGCAAGGGAGCTGAGCTCCAACCTGCTTGAAACGAATATGACTTTCCACTATTGAAAACACTTTTCAGGCTACACCTTTTTACATTTCGTTATAATAGGGGAGACAATAGACGGACAATGCAGACTTGATAATCCATAGAAATAGATTGACAGTTCACTCAAGAATCACAGGCGATGGCATATTATTGATGTTCCAGACACCAATCGTCATCTTCATATAGATAACATGAGTCAATAAGAAATAGGCTGTGAACTATCTGGGGAAACAAAGCTGGACTAATCCGTTCAAATGACACCAGTTCAAAGTAGGGATGAATATTGAAGTCCTTAGCTGCAAATAATGAAATAAAAGGACAAAGGCAGATTTTTTACTATTCTAGAGTTCACTAGTGGCAAGTAGTTCATGGGCAATCAAAATCATATCCACAAAAATGTAATATACTCGCAACAAAGGCATGTACAAGGTTTATAAGGGAAAAACACAAGCACTATAGAAATTATATTATATTCATTTGCAAAAACGTTCTCAGGAAGTTTATTCCACATGAACGTATTTTTGTAAATGGAAGATTTTTCAAACAGTGAAGTTCGCAGTGTACTAAGTTGAACCTCAAAACGATGAGCAGCCACAGTCCGTTGCGTATTTCTAATATGTACCGCTCTCGGTAGAATCAAAGTGCTGAGTCACTTGAACACCTCCCGTGGAAGTATCCATAGAAGAGAGGCAAATCTCCAATATTTCTTCGATGTTCAGTCTATCAAGGTTGCAAGTGATGATCGTGTCTCCAATCAAACGGATGGCTCTTTTCTGGATGGAATCCAGCAACTCCAGGGTATGTTTGGGAACAGAGCTTCATACATGAGAATAATACTCCAAAGAAGGTCTGATCTGAGCTTCATGAAGGATCAAAAGTTGTTTAGATGTATACAGTTTTTTTGTTCGGAAGTGTTCCAAGCTTTTGAGAAGCAGCCTTTGCAATTCCAGCGACATGATTGTGCCAACACATATTGGTGTCTATTTTAATCCCCAACAAACTTATCGAAGCAGAAAACGGAATTGTCTGTCATGACATTATTATATTCAGTTCGAAGACATTTATCTTTTTGGAGGAAACCGATGCCTGGATTTTCGTGGCACTATATTGAAACTGGTTGATTTCTCCACCTCTGAATCCTCATTAAGACATGCAACCTCCTGCTGCCGGTGAAAATAATAATAATAATAATAAAATATACTTTATTGTCCAAAGATATGAAAGAATCTTATTGACAAAGCTTTACATAGTACATAAATAAATTTAAGTTTAAAATATGAAATGAGCATTGACAACAATGGTTGTTAGATACCTTAC
>WOGP01009633.1:0-10651 GCA_015342065.1 Leptinotarsa undecemlineata | reverse complement strand
ATTACTTACCTACTACCAGTCGCTTGTGACAAGTGGGATGGGTTTTCCTCATTTTCCTGTGATTTGGCATTGTGAGCCATCTTTCTGTACCATCTCATTTATTCACAAAGTGTTTTCGCGATTTCCAATATGGCGCTGCCACTCCATAGGGCTCTTAACGGTCATGATGAAAAGTCCTGTATAGCAGTGAGAAGTATACCTATTGATACTGGGATTTCTTAGGGTACGGTTCTTGGACCTACTCTATTCAATCTGTACCATGAATGATTTATTCTTTCTAGAAAGTGAAGGAAAGATTTTAGGATTTGCGGACGATACTACAATAATCTATAAGGCAACTAGTTGACAAGAATTAAAATATATCAAAGAATCGGACTCTGATACAATAAAAACTGGCCTAAATATAAGTTATCAAATATAAATTTGAAGAAAACCCAGTATATGCCATTCAGTTGCAATAACACGAACCATCCTTTTTATGTATAGACGTAGGCAATTAATATTTGATTCGTCCTGAAAATAAGGTGAAGTAGTTAGGGGCAATCATTTAATAGATAGATATTTCATCATAACCAGATGATGTTTTGTTCTTTATTTCGTTTATAGTTTGCTTCAGTTTGTATATGTCTGTATCAAATAGGTGAAAGTTATCTCAAATATTTATATTTTTTATAAACTCAGTTGGATGTTATTTTTTGTGCTATTGTACAGTAGAAGTTGTTTAACACATTAGGATCTACATCCGCATTAGTAGGCAATATATTACCTTTTCCACGTAATTCATTTATTATAGCCCAGTTATCTTTTGCTTTATTTTCAGCCATGTATATTTTGTCTTCAAAATATCGTTGTTTGGCAGGCTTTATTAGTTTTCTATAAATTGTTCAGTATGTATTGAAATATGATATGAAAATTTCATCAGTTATGTATTTTTTAATAGTATGTAGTGATCTCAAGTTTATTGCCGATTTTTTTTACCTTTGGTTTAGATTAGTTGGGGAATTTCTTTCCGATTTATGAATAGTTCCTCAATTTTTTTGCCATATCCATTGGACCACAAAATGATATCATTTTTATTATGACGTTCCATGGTAGAGTAGTTGTTCCAAGAGTAGTTGTGATCAACTCATTAAAGCTGCAGTTAGGTTTGAGAATGGATTGGATGGAGAAGCGGTCTTTTGCATGTTGCTTTAGATATTCTGCCATATTTCTTCCGTTATGACCTGAGACAAGAACAATTTTTCTCTTTTTTCATTCCATTAAGGTTCCCTTTGGGTCGTTATTCAACACAGACTGTATTTTATAATTGAACCATTGGTCACTTTGGGTGAAAGTGTGTTTATATAACTTCTTGTTTACGCCACTGGGATATTCTCCCAATGAATCAGTTGTCATATATGTATTTTCAAGTGTGGTTTCTTGATTTGTTTGTGTTTAGCAGTTTTTTGTCTCTAGATAGGTTTTGTGAAGGTTGTCCTGCAGTTCACTAATTATTCTCTTAATTCGCATATGATTAATTTTTGTTGATCTATCATAAGGTTCATATCTTGTTCTGTTTTCAGTGCCTTTTGAGTAAATAGTGTATGCTCGTCTTTCAATTCTTTGAAGTATTTTTCTGCAGTGAGGTGATTCTCATTCAAGTCACTGATAGTTTTATCTATAACGCTAATATCTTCCGAATCCTTATTTGAATCAGAATCGTCTTTGCAGCAGTTAATCATATTATCTTTCAAAAAGTGAACTTCTTTTTTAATTTTTTTTAAGCAACTCTTATGATAAATACCTGAACATGTTCTGCATATGTAGTAACTTATTGATTTGGTTTTATAACGCTTGTAAGACATATTTACGGAGATCTGCGAATTCACTTGAACACTTACTTCCGACCGCCCACTGGTTAGATGCTTTGTAAATTTAACTTTCAATATGTACAACTTATTATCACAAAATACTGTTTGTACGCCTCTGGGAGGGTGTTATTCATCCACTTGCTTGCCAGATGTGGCTAATTTCGGGCACTGAATGGTTAAGTTACAACTGAATCAATTTAAAATTACATTAAATTATCACTAACTCGATCTAACAACTTATTTTCATCTTTACAAGGTTAATCGCGATACTTTCACTATTGTTTTGACGCGAAATTGGAAATTTTCATCAGCAAAAAACCACTAAAACTTTAGTTTCAGTCGGGACGGCGATGCACGTGCGCACTCACTCACTCATGTTGAAGGAAATCTATGAAATAAATAACGATAGCTTTGTAAGTATGGTTAGTTTAATCTCTCTCCTGAAGATGATCACTTGGTGATCGAAACACATGTTGAGGTGTTGAAATAAAGGTTTGGTGTTGGGAAAAAACTCCAGAAATATTAATTACTATACCAAAGGTTCCAAACAGTGCATCACAAGTATTTTGAGTTATTCATTTGCTAATTTGTGATAATAATGTTTTTGGAGCAATTATTAAAAACGAAGGCAATTGATGAATGAGTGGTATCAATTGCTTTCGCTCCCGAAAAGCCCAAGAAATCACAACAATATATGAAAATTGATGACAGAACTTTGTTCTTGTTTACACAATACACTAACACGGGTCGGTAGCTCGCAGATCTCCTAGCAACCGTAGCTAGCCAGCACCGTCTAACAAAGTCCAGAAACTACAAAATGGATGTTACTTCTGTAACTTGTAATGTTTGACTGAGCAACGTGAAAAGGTGGTTCAGATGCCAGATTCATAATGATATTCGAAACTGGTGAAACAAAGCAATATTAAACGCTGTTTGTGAGAAATCTGTGAATGAAAGTACCTATATCTGATGCATCCGTAGTGGTAGGAAGGTGTTTGATAATTTTCATTGTATAGTTAACTGAGACTCAAGTCTCATCGGACGTTTACTCAGAATAAAAAGTGATGGAATCAAAATCAGACGTTTTGAATACAAATTTTGGAAATTTCATATTCAACAAAAAACGATCCCCAAATAATTTAACGAATTACATGCTGAACAATGATTTATTACAGGTACTAGGAAATCATGAATTTGATAATGGGCTGGAAGGCGTTATACCCTATATTAAGGCTATTCACCACCCTGTTGTTGTTTCAAATATTGACGACAGATTGGAACCAACATTCCAAGGAATATACAACAAAAGCACTGTTATAATTCGTCGAAGTAAAAAAATTGGAATCATCGGAGTAACAACAAATGAGTGCAATGTGAGTATTTTATAGATAATAGCATAAAAACTAGAGTTCAGTTTCTTAACAGAGTATTTCTACTTTGAAAGAACTATTATCCATTCTATCGTTTGGAAAAAGAGTTTCAGAAGAGTTGGTGAAAACCAGAAAATATTACTTTAAATATGCTAGCATATTCATTGAAAAAGACATCAGTAGTATTTATTTCATTGAAATGAGGCATTTCACTATTGGAAGTGAATGAATGATTATATCTGAAGTACTCCACATTCAGAAAAATATTTTGAATGATTTTTGCTCTTGTTCATTTCATAATTGGGAGTATATTAAAACGAGCCTGTTGTGATACTCATGAAATGAATATTTCATTATTTTTAGAGACTTGACACAGATAATCAAAAGAATAGGTTTTCAAACGACGACTACAGAGGTCACTACTTTATATAGAAAATATTATTTTAGATACTTTTTTACACCTCCACTATCTCAAATAATCATATTTAACATTTTATATGTTCAACACACCTA
Source organism: Leptinotarsa undecemlineata (assembly GCA_015342065.1). NCBI lineage: Eukaryota > Metazoa > Arthropoda > Insecta > Coleoptera > Chrysomelidae > Leptinotarsa > Leptinotarsa undecemlineata. The sequence continues at coordinate 6,918 of WOGP01009633.1, read as the reverse complement.
ACTTTTTCACAAACATATAATGTTTCTATGCACATAGACTTTTTGTTAGCAAATCAGTGGGCATTTCTGCTGTGGGCAAATATTTCAAATCTACTATATCATTTGAAACACATTCTCTGATAAAATTATATTTCACATCTATGTGTCTAGATTCCCTGTGAAATACTGGATTGGTTGATAGCTTCTGTGTGCTCTGATTGTCATTATATAAAAATAAAGTGTACATTTCATTAGTAACTTTGAAATGCGAAGTATATTGCTTCTTTATAAGGTTCAGATATTCCCATATACTCAGGTTTACAACTTGATAGAGCTACAGCCTTTTGCTTTCACACACCCAAGATATGACACCATTAGACAAATAGTTACAAAATCCGGTATAAGAACACTTATCTGTTGTATTATTTGCCCAATCGACATCCACAGAACCTTCTATATTGGAAATTCTATTATCAAAATACTGATACCATAGGATTCAGTCTTTTTCAAATATTTCAACACTCTCTTTTCATAACCCCAATGTTATGTGTATGACAATTATTATATTGACTTAGATAACTGACTGAATCCCAATGCACTTCAGATTATTCAGTCTGTGATTGTATTTCTTCGATCTGAACTGCACCTTATCCCTGGGTAGGTTTTTCAATAATGATAACATCACGGCTGGTTGTGATTACTTTTATTCTAGGAATATAAATACGATAACCTTTAACATCCTTTGGATATCCTACTAGTATGCCCTTCTCAGCTTTCTTATCTCATTTTAGTCTTTTGTCTTTTGGTATTTGCATCATTACTGTGCTTCCCAAGACACTCAAATGAACTATATTTGGTTTTGTCGATGTCCACATATCATATGAAGTTTTCCTGTTCAAAGCTAATGTTACAGTCTTATTCAGGATAATCAGCAGAATTTGCCACTTTAGCACAAAAACTATCATCCAGACCAGCGTCAAACAACAGACATCTGACTTTTTACACCACTGAACGGTTACAACATTCTACCAGTCCGTTCTGTTCTGACGTGTACGGATTGCTCTTCTGATGAATAATTTCAAAATTGCTAAGATACTTCTCAAATTTATACTTTTCGTTATCTGTGCGTAACTTCTTGATTTTTATTTAGATGTCTTATACTGTCTTATAAATTTTAAAACAATGAAGAGCTGCACTGTTGTTTTCGAGAAAGTAGATGTGAATCATGCGCCTATAGTCATCCATAAACAATATATTATATCTTGAGCCACCAACAGAAACATTGCTATATGACCCTCATATATTACTGTGAATTAAATGCAGAAGAACATTACTTTTGTTGCCATCCTGCAGAAAATGCGATCTATTCTCTTTGCCTTCGCAACACACTATGTACGATGACTTTAAAATATCAGCCCTCCTGTGTGAGCTCTTCCTCGGCATTCTCCATTTTATTGAGGTAGTTGCTATTGAAATGACATAATCTGCGATGCCACATGTCAGTTGAGGTCATCACTTCAGCCTAGAATATTTCAGGCATTTTCAACTTGTAGACACAATTTATCAAACAAGCTGTAGCATCCAACTTGTCCATTTCATTGTGAATTTGACAGCCATCGCTAGTGAAATGCACTCTATTACCTTTTGCTATTAACTGACTTACTGATAAGAGACTTGTGGTCAAGCTCGGAATGCAGAAAATTTTTTCAACTACCACGTCACATTCACAGTCATCTGTCAGTGTAGCAATTTGCACTTCGCCTGAGCAACATAGGCAGTTGCCTATGGGCTGCCACCACAAGAGGGTCGCCACCACACCACAAAAAAATTAAATTATATCGATAAAACCTCAGTATAAACAAAAAAATACAGAGTTTTGTAACAAATAGTTAGACGAAAGACTCCCTTCAGTATTGCAACGAAGAACTATTCGATAAAAGTTCAGCCTCGCAATTTTATTCCGAGTCTGAAAAAACCAATATATATATACAAGAAAATGCAAAAAAAGCTTTTTCATTCGAAGAACAAAAAATGTTGAGGCTGAATAACGCTGGTGGTTATGTTTTTCTCCAAGCTAAGAGCATCTCTTCTGTTTTGTATGCAAGCTTTTTTACCCGTACGTTAACAGTTTATTACTTATGAGGCTTTTGTGATTGGAGAAATGGCGTCACACGATTGATTGAATATGAAACCTCAAAAAATCATTTGAAGGCTTCAATCGATTATAGTGGACGACCTCAACTAATTGGTCGCATAGATCAAAAACTGTCTGAGCAAGTGGAAAAAAGTGTTAAATATTGGCGAGAATGTCTTGAAAACTTATTGTGAGTCATAGCTTTTCTTAGCGAAAGGGGATTGGCATTCAAAGGGACAATGAAACTTTCGGAACTCCTAACAATGGCAACAATCTTGGAATATCAGAACTTTTGGCTGATTACGATGTTTTAAAAAAACATTTATATAACATGGCAACCGCGTAAGTGGTCACACAAACTACTTGTCACCCACGATTTGTCAGGAACTGATAGAAATTTTAAGGAAAGCGGTTTAACAAAATTATTGATCGGATGAAAACTGCAAAGTATTTTTGAGTTTCTCTGGACTCGACTCCTGACGAAGGATATTTTGAACAATTGACGTTAGTGATACGGTTTATTGAGGGGCACGCTTCTGTTGAGCGTTGTCTTATGTTTTTGCCTAACCAGCATCATAAGGCAAAGGATATGTATGAGGGCTTGATTAATTTTCTAGGAAAAAACGAGCTGGATCTGAAGAACATTCGAGGACAGTCGTATGTCAATGGTATGATGGCCTACAAGCATTAATACAAAGAAAAAATAACCTAGCAGCTTGGGTGTCCTGTGTTTGGAATTCACTTAATCTTGTCATACAATCGGCAGCCAGTTGTTGTCTCAGAGCAACAAGTTTCTTAGATTTTTTAGAAGAGCTGTATGTATATTTTACGGCTTCAATTGATAGGTAAAATACAGTTAGTCGCTGTTTAAGAAAAACAAATACTGAGCAACCTGTTCTTGTGTCGAAGAGAACGACAACTCGTTTGTCATGTCAAGTTGAAGCCACTAAAGCACTCTTGCGAGGCTATAAAGATTTTATAAATACTCTCAAAGAAATTATCGAGGACGAAAAAGACACAGCTAAATCAAGAGCAATAGCTGTCGGTCTGTATGATAGTATGGCAAAGTTAAAAATAACTATATAGACAGTTTTTTGGGATGATATTTTGGAAAACATAAACAAAGTCAGAGAAAACTTACAAAATCCTGAGTTGGACTTGAACACTGCTGCAGCACTGCTTACTTCATTAAAAGTAACCATTGAAAATGAGAGACAGTTTAAGTGAATATGAAGTGAAAGCTTTAGAGCTAGATGATTGCCGAAACTACGAAGAAGAAAAAAGGAGAAAAACAAAAAGAAACGTCCACTTGTCCACTTTATATTTTTCGCAATCTTCTGAAGTTGAGTTGTCTCCCTTGGAAAAATTTAGAACTCAAAGCTACCTCCCAGTTGTCGACCAGCTCATGACCGCTATTCAGAAGAAAATGGACGCGTTCTCACTTCTAAATGCACGATTTGGATTTTTGAAAAATTTAACAACTATTTGTGATCAAGAAATTTTGTCTGCCAGCCAAAACTCGGTGGGAATCTACTGCGACGACGTAGATGATACTCTTGGCAACAAATTCATTGATTTCAAACTATTTATAGTTCGCTATGAAGAATTTGAATAGAAGAGAAGATGAGAAATTAGCTATGAGAGATGGATGTATGAATTGTTGTGTAAAACCAATGTTAAAGAGTGCTTTCCCAACGTTGAGGTGATTCTGAGAATTTATCTCACAATAATAGTGACAAGTGAAAGTGAAGTGAAAGACACCTTTCGAAACTGTAACTTATAGAAAAAAACTCCGAAGTTCCACGACCGAGCACAGATTTAATATTTTAGCTCTCCTTATTTTAGAGAGAGATATATTGAGGGAAACAGACTTTGGCGATATTATCGATTGTTCATCAATATGAATATTTGACAAAAAATTATTTAGTTTGTAGGTACCTTTAGTTTAATTTTGAACAAATTTTATGTGAGCCAATTCATTCAGTTGCTTCCTTCTTCAACTTGATATTGATAGAAACTTTCAACAGTTAACCACAAACGATTTGAGGGCCTACGCCTACGGACCATCGAAGGCTAAATCCGGCGATGACTCGCTCCCGAATCAATATACCAATTATTTTTTTAAATTGTCCTTATAGAACACAGCACTGTAGGCTGACTTCCTGGATATGTACGTATAGTGACGATTCTATCGTAAAAAATAAATTTTACTCTGGTTTTCGCATCTGCTGTGGCTTTTTCTGGCTTGGTTTCTAGGATACAACGGTACTTCAATTCAAGCTCACTCACAACGTAGTTCGGATTCATTTTCACTAGTACAGTTTATTATCAGTTTGCATAAAGTTATACACCACTAATTTAAAAGTTTTATCTGCGAGAACTGAACGATAATCTGGGCTCATAACCTATAAGGAAACGAGCCAGTTGTGATACTTTAGATCAAAACATTTATTATATTCACAGACATGACACAGATATAATCAAACAGAAAAGGTTTTCAAACGAAGACAACAGAATTCACTACTTCATGTAAAAAATATTAATTTAGATAATTTTTAACAGTAAGTGTGATACTACAAGTATATTAACGAAATTCAATGTGGATGTGGGTCGTTGAATTCATGACACATATTTGAAAGAGGAGCAAGGTACGTCCAATATTGCTCCCAAAATTAATCAAAATTTGCAAACAGAAAGCCCAGATAATTTTTGCTATTGTAAATATTCCATCGAAGTCTATGACCACAGAATCATTAAACGAAGAAGTGCTGAATAGTTTGCAAAGAATAATAAAAGAGAAATTGAAGAAGAAATCACATCAGAAATCAAAACTAAGAATGAGAGAACAAACAAATGAAGGCACCAGAAGACAAAGTTGAACGATTCGAGATTTGATGTGATATTGCCGATATTGTCTTATCGGCATAGTACTAGAAGTACGAGACATTCTCGATACATTTATATCCATACAGAAATGAAAATAACCTTACGCTGTAGAATTTCTATCCCAATCTGGAAAAAACGTGGAGTTCTATATAATTGCTATAAATTATTGGGCTGAAAGATTCTTGTTTATAAATCTCCTTTTGGAAGATGGAGAAAGGCAGAAAATTTTAGTATCCAACACAAAGCAGTGTGAAGCAAATATTCTAAACGAACTTTAGAAGGGAAACCACGAGTAATTGAAAAATGAAAAATGAGTTCAATATATAAGTTTGAAAATGTCCTCACAGGAGAAACTGTAATAACTTTCGTTACAAATAAAAGTGGTATTAAACATAGAAATTTCCATTTCTTATTTTTCATGATGATCTTCTATCACGTAGAAACTTTTTGACTTGATGAACTAAAGGAAATTAATGATACGGAATTATCCAGTCCTGCGATACAAAATATTCTCAAAAAACCAAAACACCTTCTAGCAGTGCTTCAGAAACTTAATTGTAATTAAACTGGATTATCTATTCCATATACTCCCATATACTCCCTTATTATTTTTTTTGTATGTATTTACTATAATATTATTTGAACTACTGAAAATATCAAATATAGGGTTGAAGATTGATGAAAGCACCAATAATAGAATAAAGAATACATTCATCACTGAATTTGAAGAAACTCTACCCAATAACTTCATTGCGAGAAATTTTGCTGTAAAAAAATAAATCAAATAGTCTCAGCATCCAGAAATTTTCTTTACAATATTGGGAGCATTGAGAAAAAAATTGAGTTACTTTGGAAGTCTTGCATGTACAACAAAGTGAGAAAAGTTGAAGATGAAGATGAATATGATACAGCTATAAATTTTGAACCCACTGTAATCAAACTCTCTTTGAAATAAGACTCTGAACACCTGTATACAATTTCTTTACAGATCGCCGACTCCAAATCCAGAAAATTTTAATATTACCCTGTTGGAATACCTCAAAGAGAATATTATTGAAAATCATATGAATTTTGCCATTAGTCACATTGATATGAATATACTGGGTGACAACATGTTACCAGAATATTTTGTGCGGTTCGGGCTTCATATCAGCTATTATTGGAAATCCAAGGATAACTGAAAGTTCATAATCTTGTATAGATCATTTGTTTTCTGTAATATGGACAGACATTTTTGAACATATTAATTGTAAAGCATAAAAATGCGGACATGAAGAATACAAAACTCACAATTACAATACTTGTAAACGGGAGAGCCATCGTCTTGTTCCGTTTGTAACAGTAGTATTCAATGTAGTACCTATTGAACTGAGGATATTCATCTTTCCCAATTCGTTCAAAATAGAAGTTGAAAGCTGGATTTACAATCAACCAAGAATATTTGCAAATTTTCTGACAGATATGGAAAATTATTGATGAACTTTCATAAATAGTTGATACACTTCTTCAAAGTTTTTCTTATCTTCGTCATGTTACCCCAATCCGATCTCCTGACGACTTCACAGGCTCCATCCAGTACAATTATATCATGTAGACACTCCAAACTGAAAACTCCATGGTCTCTCTGTTGTCAGACAACCGTGGAACAGAAGACTTGGGAAGCACACTCCTATGGAGCCGCATCACTTTTTGAGTCTTTACGTCGAGTCGATAAAGCTTCTCCTGAGTCCATTCCACTACTCCAAATAAGTAGAGTTAAATTGGAATGGCAAGCCTATTCGCTGCAGAGATTCTTTTCCTCTCCCACAGTTTCGATGTCCAGATCTGTCGGAGTTTAATAATAATAATAATGTTTATTGGCCTAATCGTATTACAAAAAATATATAATACAAATAATTAGAAATAGGGCTAATAAACGA
>WOGP01009632.1:0-10651 GCA_015342065.1 Leptinotarsa undecemlineata | reverse complement strand
CTAAAGGACGTCGTACCTAATTTAAGTTCATTCTTCTTATGTAAACAGTAATTTGAATGATGCGCGCGCAGAAGGCACGTGATTCATTAGAGAAAACCCCGATAGTGTCGCCATCCCTGGTTTGGCAGTAAGTTTGGCAGCCGTGTAACATATAACCAAGTGTTGCCATTCAACTCACATTTCCATGTGTGGCTGTTTTATGGTTGACATTGTATATGCCTTTGGGACGAAATGAAAACTTGAAACCTATTCGTCTGTGATTCAAATCCATTCATTCTGACGTTGAAACTATGACATCACATCAACTATGATTTGAAACATATTTGTATTCATAATGTTTCATGAGGTTCTTCTTATTCTTCTTTTTTTATGGTTTTTGCTTCTATTTGGCGCAGTAGACCATAAGCGTGGGCTTGGTTTCAAAACGGAATTTGACATTACGTTACGTCAGTTGTCATTTTCTACTTTATTTTGATCGTTATAGTTTATAAAGTGCTGAAAACTTCATAACAACAAATACGTTGTAAGACTGTATATGTTATAAAGTTGTGAAATTATTACCTGCAGAAATCTGATAATAATTGACGTTAGAGAAAATTGAAAAGTTTGTTTATATTATTGAATTTGACATGTGACACAAATTGAATCATTTCATTCTGGCGAATCTCATTATTAACGACGTAACTACGAATCATTTTCGAATACACACTCGAATATGATTAAACGCCAGAAAACACCTATATTAAAGTGAGTTTCAGACAGCGATGTTCCTGCTAGTACGATTATACTTACTATTTCTAGTACTCTGCACTATCTTCTGATCTTCTGGTACATTAGTACTATTATTGAAAGTTCGAGACAGATCTAATACTATTTTCAATTTTTTGCTTCTGCTCTATGACGTTTCCATTCTTTGGTTTTTACTTCTACCAAATTATCATTTTATGGAACGGAGCGTTCGTTAAATATATTTGACTCCGTTTACTCCGTGATCACATGGTAACAAATCTGCTTCTGCTCGTTCTGCTTCCGATTTTTGAAAGCGAACATACTTAGCCTAAAAAACAGTAAATCTAAAATTTTAACCTAGTTATTCGAAAATTAAATAAAAATGAGAAAAACGCCTGTGCTTCTTCGTCAGCATATAGGATGGCATTTCGCGAAGCATTGGGTTTTACAAGGAAAGCGAAAACCTTTAGACACAGGAGCCGAGAAAATTCTGAAAAGTAAAGGCATTGCTGTGTGCAAACCAGAAGATATTATTAATGAAAAAAAAGAACCCAAGAAGTAACTTCAATTTCAAACAACTTACATACATTTCAATGATATTCATTTCAGAATTGAAATTGTTGACTGCTTTGATCGACCGCCACCTCTCGATGAAACTCATCCTAATTGGCATGATGAAATATTATTATCTTACAAAGACGATAATGTTCTTTTAGAAGGCTTATCCCAAGCTAAAATTATCACCAATACTGTGGAAATCAGGCAAGGTTTACCAGAGGGAATACAGTCAAATGAACTATCTGAAGATATTAACGAGGCTGCTAAAATAATCATTATGAACTCCCATTTGTTAGATGCAGAACAGAAAAAATTGCCCAAGGTGAAAGATCCTAAAAGACCAGCCTGGAACTTTCCTCGAACTTATGGTATCACACAGGGCAGAAGAAAGTAAGAACAAAACATTGATAGATATATTTTTCAGTGTATATGTGTTAATTAAAATGACTTTCACATATATGGAACTGCAAAATATTCGCACATATTGAAAACAAGTTTTCCAATTAATTGAAAAATTAACAGGATAGATGTACAACATTATAAAAGTTTGACCTTATTTTTGTTATGGTCAAGTGAGACTTCTGTCTGTGGGCTTCATTTCAGCTTATAGTTCCTGCTTCTCTCTTTAAACTTATCTATCTATTCCTTTGAAAGCAACAAGTGGTTCAGAACTCCCCTACAGGTATTTACCAAAGATGAACCTAGATGCTACCCAATACTTGTTGAATTAAACGGGCAGCTTTGAACTCTACTTTTATGTTCAGTTTTTGCAAAATAGATCTTATCAATTAGTATATCATGGTTTATATGAAACAACAATAGACTCTGGCTCATCTTTGTAAAGTCTTGTAATTAGGAAGACACTTTACAACTATGTCTGATGATTTTTTTTTCAAATTAAGAGGAACATTACCAGATTTTGAACAAGAAAGCTTAGTCCTCCTATAATTTTTTGTTGTGGATAATGATGCAAATTGTCAGATATATATCTGGTAATTTAATCAGAAATATTAATATCAATATGGAGGAAATATAGCCTGTTAGATCATTCGAATATATCAACTTCCTTGGTATGAGTAGGGCATTTTTAATTTAACAAAATGTAGCCATAAAGCGTGTGAGTAGTTTGAGAGACTTAATATTGAGAGTTAGGAGCAGATTTTATGGAAAGACATATAAAAACTTTAGGAATCATGAAAGATGTGGAAAACTTTTGATTCTTCTTTGAAATCTAAAAATACTAATTTAGTAGTTTCACGAGACTCGTACAACCTACAGAAAAACTAAGAATTTCTTATGTGATCAAGCAAAATGCAACTTTGCATTAATTCAAATCGAACTTCATGAAGTTCATAAATGACTGATAATTATACATTTTTTTTATCCAATTAAAATTGAAAGGGGTATATTTTTCAGAGAAAAAAGCTGTCGGCTTTGACTTTTTCATCTTTTTACAAAAAAAGAAGTACCTGCAGAACAGTTTATGGACTACACTTGGTTGTTAAAGTGTTCGGTCATTTTAGTCTGTTTTTTTTTAAGTTGAATCTCAAATATGTTTCGCATTTTACGTTTCATTGTCGCTGAGGTATCATCAGTATTGAACTGGTCATTAAATGCAATAAACTTTTTTAAACTGTTATAGCTTTAAGAGCCTCGTATATTGTTGTTGGTTGGAACTGCTGTTGATGATCTTGCTGGTCTTCGTTTTTTTCGTCAGTATTACAATTGTTACTTTCGGCTTCTGCAAGAATCTTTTCCTATATAGGTAAGGTGTACTCGGCAATATTGTCGTTTATTCCAATAGATTCCTCTATTGAAATCCTTAGTTCTGTAGCATAGAACTGCGCAACACAAGCAAAGTTCTTTTACACAATCCATTTATGTTTGCAGCAACCAATACAGTAACTCCTGTTTCAGACAATTCATAACTTTTGCATTGGTCACCTTTGAATTTAAATGTCAGTTTAAATCTTTCTCACAACGCAGGCCATTATTGAGAGAGGTAATATATTTACTTGTTTCCTTATTATGTAGTTTATATGGTGATTCAGCCGGGACCTTATCATTCCATTGTTGTAACTGATCTGCCGTTATAAAGATTTTGTTACATTCAGTTTTTACTGTATTAATTTTGCCTATTTCAATGAACTAATTACCAATATTATATTTTCATTTTGAAGTCTTTTTTCTGAAAAAAAATGCAGTGAACTGAAAAGTCAATTCTGATTTCAATAACTATAATATTTTTAGCAAACTCATAACATCGAAATTACTCAACTTGATAGAATCTACAAGTGGTCATCAGCTTACCCAAGAAAGATACCTCTTTGAAGACCTGTTCTTTTCGTTCCCGTTTGAAAGAAACGGAATGCTGCTTCAGTTTCAACTAAGCGGAGATTTTGTTTTGACTTCATCGAAGCCGTTGTCGCCAATTTCAGAGGAATCAACAGAGAATTTAGAACTACCTGATATTTTTCCCGTTGATCCTATGATAACATTAAATAATGAAAACATTTATGAGACCAGAAGTATTTACCGTAAGTTGTTCCTCCAAATTATACATTTCAGTATTGATTTCAAGGGTTTGATAGTAAAATGACGATAATTATATAAAATTTTTCTCAAAAGAATTCATTATGATGAAGTTGGGATTATTCTGCCAAATACATAGGCTAAAGGACTGCAACTAGCCATGATGCTCTCTAGGTGGCTCTGGGAGTTATTAACATTGTCTACCCAGGACACGAGGCTAATGCTCAAGCAGTCCTAAGAAAACCTAAGAAAAAAAACTAATAAAAATCGACTATTCAAAAACAATTCATAATCATTCAGATGTTTGCATATATTGCTTTCATGAAATGATTATAGAACTCCAAGCATTTTTTATCATCCTGAATGTTTCAATACTGGCTTGTTGAAGATTTTATTTGATTTCCTCAGTTAACAAACTTTTTTTTAAGCGATAAATCCAAATATTAAGAAGTCTCACCCACATACTCTTTTCATACACTTTGATAGAGAAGTTGTGAAAAATTTGTTCGAAGAGGTGGTAACAGATAATCAGATATTTGGAAGATCTCTTCTAAAAACTTTCACAGTAGCTGCAAGTTATGCCAGACAAAAATATGGGGTAGGTAGAAAATGTTCATGAATCATAACATCTTTGATATAGTTGTCTTGTATTATAAGGTGGAAAATATTGCCTTTGGTGTGTTCCTGTTAAATATTCCATATCAACTTAATTACTCATTCTTATTTTATAGGATGACGTTAAGAATTTACCAAACCCAGTGACACTACAGTCTGTTCAAACTGATGGACGCTTCTTCCATCTAGGAGTTCTTCAGTTGAATACCCTGGATTTAGAAGGCCCTAGGAGAAACCTTTGGTACCAAACCCCCTTACAGTACCTATTCGATAATTGTGGTTACACAGTTGGTAGGCCAAGATTAGAAGGTTATAATAGTAACGTTATAAAACAACTTTATGGATTTTACAATAGCGTTTAACAATAAAGTGTATCAGTAAAATGTTGATACTTCAATGAGCAGTTTCACTGGCATACCCACGTTATAAATTTAGAAAAAAAATTGAATCAAATCCGCTACAGTCTAAGGATCAGTAGTACTTATCTTAACAAAAAATGATTAAAAATCATATATGCAGCAAATGTTGAGTCTTCCGCAAAATTTGATATATTATTGTGGGGATCTTGTTGTGGCATCTCGAATATATTTGGATTTCAAAAAAGGGTGATAAGAACTATGTTCAAATTGAAGTACCGCCAATCTTGTCGGGGCAAATTCAAAGATAATTATATAATGACAATACATGCAATATGCATTTATGAATGTGTAATGTACTTATTCAGACATGAAGATTACTTAAAAAATATTACGGGAGTATTTTCCCAACACCAAACCGTTATTTTAACACCTCGACACGTGTTTCGATCACCAAGTGATCATCTTCAAGAGAAAGATCAAACAAATTGAAACTTTCTGCATCCGGGACAAATCATCACACAAGAGGAGGAAATTGACGAAATGTACCAAAAGTTCCACCAGCAACAGTCGGCACTGGTCAACAAAAAAAGTCCGATCCTGCTACACGAGAACACCCGGTCGCATGTTTCTCAAATCACCGTCCGAAAATGGAACGAATTCAGTATCAAAGTTCTGCCTCACTCACATACTCCCCATACCGCCAACCGACTATATTTTCAAGTACTTTAATAACTTTCTGAGTGGTAGAAATTTTACCATTCGGGATCAGGCAAAAACGGTCTTTGTTGACTTGATCGAATCGAGCATTTTGGCTTCCAAGGGTTTAAGAGTACAAGCAATGCTATCTTGGAGTTCCTGAAAGAGTTTTATTTGGGCCTCAATCAAAGTAAGGCGGCTGCAGTATTCTGTGGTTTCACTAAGACTTTCAACTGTTGATTACAAAATATTACTGAATAAAATATTTCTTCATAGTTTGAAAATACCAGCTCTCTATTGGTTCAGCTTTACCTCTCTGACAGAAATCAAATTGCCAAAAAACCTAATAAAACATCCAGCTCTGCTATAATATGTTGTGAAGTTCCTCAAGGGTCTGCTCTAGGTCTCATTTCATTCTTTATATATGTGAATGATCTCCTTGACCAGGATTATCTATGACATCACTAACATTTTTTGTCAATACAATTAAATTTGTTATGGTGGATCTGTTTGACATACATCCATGTTGTTATGGAGATATGATATTAGGAACTGAGGAATGTAAAAGTTCGATAGGATTGAGATATATCTGCAAAATTCTTGGAAATTTGGATTTATCATTCACTGAAATTTTACAACATACACAATAACTGAACCTGCATGAAGACGTTAAGCCATAAAAGTATTCACCAATGAACTGGCATGACGTTTGAAGTATATGTCTTTTTCACTGGTGATTTTATTATGTCACCTTCATTCTAAGTTTTGAGGTCATAATAATTGAAATCTCAATTTGTCATGGGAAAATAAGAATAATAAAAAACATTTCAGAAACCTTTGAGTTTTTCCTTTATTTCTTCGACAATTCAACAATTTCCATCACAAAAATTATTTGAGGGAACACAATTACTTCCATAGAAAATTCTTATCAGATCATGTTGTCAACAAAGGAAGAGGAATTTGTTCCAGCTGTGGATTCCACAGATATTTCAGGATTTTGATACAGGTGATGTCACACAGAAGCCCTCTTTATCTTCAAACTGGAGTTGAGGACAGTCTGTGATGGGTGGTAACTGCCATCCAACAGTAACTCTTCATTTTCTGCATGATTCAAACCCAAACAGTTGCAAGAACAGACGGACATCCGATCTATCTCTCCCTCTAAGCCAATAAAGCCGTGGCCTGCTAGCAGCTTCCCATTCACAGCCATTACTTCTCCATCTAGCGTTAGAACGTGGTGAGAAGAGGATTGGAGATCTTGGTCTTCGCGTCGGATTTCTTCAGCATTCCTGTGAATAAACAGTAATTATTATAGTCAATACAGTTTTCATTTTAGGGAATGAAAGAAATATAACGGTGTATAGTCGTCCATCCAGTTTAACTCGGCAATGTTTGATATTTTCATCATCTCAGTCACTAACTATTTATTATTATACAGTGCGGAACTAATATTCCCCCTCTCTCTAAAATTTCGGCCAAAATTTACATAAAAAGTAAAAAGGTATCATTTTCAGTACTTTTTGATAAGAAAGACAATAATGTTTCATCACTCGTTACCGAGAGGGCGCTACCAGCGTTTTTTTTAATAGAAAGGGGGTCTTGTGATAGCTCATTTGATAGGTATTTCAATTCTCTATCGAATGTTTCATTTTTGAAAATCTGATCAGCCATTCCCGAGTAATTAGTAGTTTTATGTTAGTTTTAGGGATTCACAGACAAACGATAAATTTCATAATTTCAAGAAAGAATGTATTCCAAAGTCACTTCAGTTCATTTCAGTAAATGTTCAAATCGGTCACTATTCACTTCCTGACGGTGATGTTTATTAACAATTTCTTTATGGAATGTTTCTCGGGTAATTTCGTTAGAAGCTCCTTTTACTCTAACCACGAGCTCTGGAGTAGACTGCAGTTGTGTAACCCAAACTTTAGATTTTACCAATTCCCAAAAATCTTGGGGTGTTATATCAGGTTGTGCAGCAAGTCATTCTATGGGATCACGTTTACCTATCCAATAGTTTGGATAATTGACATCTAGTCACTTTTAAACCAGCTTGTCACAATAAAGAGGTACCCCTTTTTGCTGAAACCTAATATTTTTGAAATTTTCTTTAGGTTTGACAATTTTACCGGTTTGGATAATAATAAATATAGGCTCCAATAACTAAAAAAATAAGAAGAGATTTACGTCACTCACACACTCAACTTTCACATTTTGCTGTGAAGCAGTGGCCACGACATGTGATCCACAGGTGGAATATATATAATATATTATAATGTATATAATCGTAGTAGACAATACTATTGTTTGTAGATTGAATAAAATGAAAAATCAGTGTTTGATAATTGATGAAGAGCTTTTATACTTTGATCACGTCTTATTTATTTTTCAAAAATCGTTAGCTGAAAATTTTATTAGCAAATCGGCAGTGAATTTGAAACTGAAAAATCAACTTTGTGATTCTTTGACTTTATAACGTGCTTGATTATTGCGACTACATACAGGGTGGGCCATCGAAAACTTGACATGAGGTTTTGGGTACTAATTTTGCAAATCCAAAAAAACACTGAGACAGGTCGATTTTAATAATAGGGAGGGGGACAGTTTTTCCCCATTTACAGCGTCGTCACTTCAACCCTGGAGTAGAGGGGTGAACAACCCTTATAGGAATTATAATAGGGAGCTGGGGGCGAGTCGCACATCATTTGAAAGCTCTTGGAATTCTCTAAACATCGGTATTCATTTTTTTTGGACGAACCATATTAAATTTAGAGTTGAAGTTACTTACTTTTTCTCATGTTAGCATATGCTCAAAATGGGCACCTCCAGCTTCCATGCAATAATAAAGCTGGAAACGTTCTCGAACATTGTGGAGCATTTCTGGAGTGATTTTGCGACATTCATTTGTGATTCGTTGCCGTAAATCTTCAAGTGATGCAGGAGGAGTACCGTAAATTCTGCTTTTCAAATGACCCCACAGAAAGAAATCTAACGACGAAACGTCTGGTGATCGTGGTGGCCATTCGATAGTGCCCCGCCTCCCAATCTAGTGATCCGAAAAAGTCTTATCTAAATACTGCCATATAGGCAGATCATAGTACGGAGGAGCCCCATCTTGTTGAAATATTAACAGATCCTCCCAATAATTGTGGTCATATTCAATAATATCAGTGAGAAAAGGATGAATAGTCTCTTCCAGAAGTTCCAGATACATTTGTCAGGTTAAATTGCCTTCTAAAAACAATGGGCCAACAATACGGTCACCAAAAATTCCAGCCCATACATTAAATTTTTGTGGACGTTGAGTATGCACTTGATGAAAAATGTGAGGATTTGAATCAGCCCAATAGCGACAATTATGGCGATTAACTGTGCCATTTATAAAAAAAGAACATTTTTTACTGAAGCAATTGTTGAAAACCAAATGTGGGTTTTCCACCGCTCGTTCACTAACCAACTCGTAAAATTGCAAGCGTCGATCGAAATAATCTTCATTCAGTTCTTGCGTTGATTTAATCTTGTAAGGATGCATTTTGTGGGTTTTTAAAATACGCCGAATGCTAGTTCGTGACACCCCGGAAACAGATACTAACTTTCTTGTGCTCAAAGTATGGTCAAGCTCAACATAGCCCAGAATTGTCACTTGTGTCGCCTCATTTGTTACTGTTGGTACGATTTGCCGTTTTTCATTTGCTACAGTTGTGTAAACCAGTTGCAGTTGTTTCTTCAGCGACACTTTACGGCACTCACTACTAGTAATAATGTAAATATAACTTTTAACATAAAAATGAGAAATAGAAACAGCATTTTTAACCATTTCTCAATTGTAATAGTCCTCTTTTCAGAGAAGAAATAAAAAATTAACAAAAAAGTAGCCGTAAGAAACAAATGAAAGAGTTTGAAATACATTCCAACTGATCAATGGCGTACAACAACTTGTTGCTGTTAACAATATTGAAAAAGTTAAGTATCGGAAAGAACTCTTTTATAAATACGTCCAAACTTAAAAAATGTACACCATTGTTTAGAGAATTTCAAGATCTTTCAAACGATGTGCGACTCGCCCCCTATTCCCTATTAAGATTCCAAGGGTTGTTCACCCTTCTGCTCCGGGGTTGAAGTAACGACGCTGTAAACGGCGAAAGAACTGTCCCTCTTCCAATAAAAATCGACCTGTCTGAGAGTCTTTTCGTATTTGCAAGATTAGTACCCAAAACCTCCATGTAAAGTTTTCGATGGCCCACCCTGTATATGGGTTTTGTCTTCTTGTCTAAGTTTTTGGTATTAAAAATTCTTATTAATTGAAACGTCAAGAAAAGTACTTCGACCACGCCACTGTTGTTGCAATTGAAATGTTTGGAGATAGTAAACAAGGAAGACCACGACCAAAACATCTAGAATTTTGTTTATAAAAGTGTAATATTCTTGACACACACATTTTATTTTAATCGTTTTTACAGGTACATCAGATATAACAGTTTATACTATACCCTGTACCCTTTACCCTGCTTTTACTGTTGTAATACAAAATTGCAGTCGGGCCCTTTTTTCGAAGCTCCAATATTATGCACAGCGCAGCGCAACAATACCGTGAGGTGAATGATCATTTAGTACAAGAATCACGTTTCCTGATAAGATGCATTTGTCCAATCAGGATTTCTCTTGTAACACAGACGGTAAGATCTCAAGGTTTGAGAGTATCATCTGACAAAGAACTACAAAAGTCAGATCAACCAATTGAATAGTGATCTGGGTAAAGTCATTGTGGTCTGAAGAGAAAATTTCAAAATCTCATCTGTTTTTTCCTCTCCTCTTTTTGAACGATATTTGTCTCACCCTGAAATTGTATCGGCCTGAGGTTGGAGAATGAATACCGTAGGAGTGCTGTATTACCGTATTATCATTATTATTAACCGATTAAAGAACTTTTTGAACAACTCATGAAAGACAACTAGATTGAAAAGAATGGGTTATTTTTTTGAATAAATAAAAGTTAGGCTCACATTGTCATGAATCTAAGCACCAGAAGATTGATGCTTGCTGCCACAACCGCTAATCCGAATAAAATGAATACCAAACTCAACGCTACATAACCTGGCCTCTCAATCAAAGCATTATCGTTCTGAAAAAATCAGCATTATTATAAAACACAAAACAGTATA
>WOGP01009631.1:0-10651 GCA_015342065.1 Leptinotarsa undecemlineata | reverse complement strand
CACCCCAAAATACCGAGACAATAACCTTTCCTAACCTTTCCTTGTTGTGCTTTCAGGAGCTTTGGACAAGGTTCACCAGTTGCGCCCTCCACTCAGATGACGACCATTTTAATTCCGGAGTGAAGTGTTGGGTCCATTGTCACATACCATTGCAAACATTCCTGTGTGTTATGTTCAAACATGGCCAAACACTGCTCAGAATCATCAAGACGTTCTTGTTTCTGGTCAACAGTGAGTTCACGCGGCACCCACTTTGAACAGAGCTTTCTCATAGTCAAATGCTCATGCAATAAAAAGCCAACATGTTATTTTAATATCGTTACAATGTTAGCTAACTCACGCAACTTCACTTTTCGATCATTCAATACGATTTTGTGGTGTTACCGGTGTTACTGCTTCATTTTGACGCCAACAGCGTTCTGCATCATCGGCGTCTCTTCGACCACGTTTGAAGTCAGCAAACCGACGTTTAATTAATGTTTCTGATGGAGCAGATTCCTTATAACACTCTTCAAGCCATTGCTTCGCTTGGTCTATTTTTTCAAAGCAACAATAGTGTAGCTCTTAACACAATAACTCACAAACTCATGAGTAGACTATCATGAAATTTCAACAGCTTTTGAAGATTAGTATTAAATGAAAACACAATGAATACAATGAGACTGGCGTCATCTATGTCTTAGACCCAAGACTCTTCAGCCCATGTAGTATTGTGAAAGATGTGTTGCGGTTTTGTATAGTCTTTTGTTGCAAAAATATCAATGAAGTCTATCAAATATGTTTGATATAATTATGGTGATGCATTTCAACATATCTATAAGTAAAATAATATCCAGTTATTAATTTAGTCCCACACAAAATCCCACGATTTCAAATTGGTAAAATTCAATCCATTTTGAAGCCAAACAGCCGCATTCACGAAACATCCTATTTTCATTTCGATGAGTAGGATGTACCAAAACGGACTTTCCATCCTCTGCATCCATTTGTGTTAAATACTCGTAATAATCTAAACGGAATTCAACACAGTGGAACTACCATTTACACCCACTATTGATATGCAATGAAATTAAATTAATATCGCAATAGTGTGGGTGTTTATGATATTCACATCAGCAGGCGGAAATATTCAGTTAGAAATATTTTAGATGCAGAGAACGTACAGTGAATTCCAATAGGGAAAATAGAAATCGAATATACAAGGAATAAAAAAATAGCAGAATAGTAATGCCATTTTTCTTCATTTCGCAACTAAAAATTTTTGCCTTCATACATGGAAATATAGGAAACTCGACATTACAGTCGACTTCGGGACGATCAGCCGGTATTCGCAAGGGCGGTAATAGAGGTAATTACCCCCTCACGACATCAAAATTCAATATATTTTGAATTTAATATATAAACGCACATACTCTCATACGCACATACTCATACTCTCATTCACATATCATATAAATTGTCTCCCCCCGAAATTCAGACATTGACCCCCGAAATTTAATTCTGAATTCGCCCTTTGTTAAGAAGTTCGTTCTGCTACCCTTATTGACGTATTCTCAATTATTGATCTGGTTTTTGTTTTCCTTTTTTTGTTTTTGCAATATACTCGTTTCTTGTTATTCCATATTCAGCAATTTCCCATTTTACTCTTTTCCTTCATTTTCAGTTTATTTTTCTTTCCTACCCATTTTTCTAGTTTCTACCTGTTTGTACATGTTGAGATCAGCGAATAATAAATGTTCCTGAAATTTATTTGACCTGAAAGGACACTGGTAGAAAAAACATTCAAATGGTCAAGAACTTTGATGATAATACATGGACGTTAGAGATAGTACCGCAACCTAATTCAATTAATCAATGAAAACGAATTTCGAATCATTTTATCCTTGAAAATATTTGAACGAACAATTTTTACAATTCATTTTCACATACATTTCATGTATTGAAAATCCAGTATCCATATTCTCATTCAAAAATTGATCAGATAGTAGAACTGTATCAAAAATAATAAAAAAATTGGGAATTTTTCAATGTTTTAATTATTCTTAAAATGACAATAAAATAACAATAGTGATGAATTATATCTACGCTCTCTGTTATGAGGTGAGTGAGTTATCTCGAAGCAGTTCTGATAATAACTTTTTGATATGTCCTTGAGCTCTCTCAGCTCTCCGTCACAAAACGCCGTCCTTTCATGACTCTCTTCACTCTTGCAAACAGGAAAAAGTCGCAGAGGGGCAAATCTGATTAATACGGTGGCTGAGACATGATTACGGGATTGTTTTTGGTCAGAAAATTATGAACAAGCAATGACGAGTGAGCATGAATTGTTTTTCCATAAAACCGGATGTTTTCTTCGTATTGCTTCTTGCGCATAACTTCAAGACAATTCTCCTTATTGGCCATACCAACATGTGGGAAAAACTCCTGTTTGGTCTCAAAATCTTACTATTGAAATTATTATGTTTTTTGAGTGAATCTTAATTTTTTATTTTGCCAGTTGCCAGCTCTAAAATTTGTACAACAAAACATAATGTTTTATGGCATTTTTAAATTTTATGTATTGTTAAGTAATACTGTTTGAATTATTCAATTTTTCATTATTCCTAATAGGGGTTTTCCAGATAGTTTTCAAATGTACGGGTTTTTTCTAATCAACTTATTCTCATAAAATTCAGTATTCTCGAATATCTTTTCTCAAGCAACCCGTACATTTGAGTCTACGAGTATTTCACGCAAATATTGTAAGCTACAAATATAATAGTTAGATTTTTAACTCCTGAATTGTTCCTAGTATCCCTTATCTCGGGAATTACCCTATCTATTCTATTATCTATCTATTATTATATATCTAATAAGATCTCTCCTACCTATGTTAATACAAACCTTTGTTTATCTCTAACTACCGATGTGGAACATTCCCATTTTGTAAAATTCATTCATTACGTTTCAAACCTTGTAACAGTACAGTTAGAATAAATTTTGTCTTGTCTACAGTACATCTAGCTAGTTATTTTTCTCAAGAGTTATTGTAATTCTTGTGTGCATTGAGCATTCATATTCGATACTCGATACGATAAAACAATCGTGGGGGGTCAAAACAACTCATGATGCACAACACCATAGTAATCAAAAAAACATTTGATCGAACTTGGCGTGCTTTCTTTGGTCTTGACTCTCCTGGACTCTGCCATTGAGACGACTGGGATATACCCATGATTCGTAACCAGTTATGATCCTTTTAAGTAAATCTGGATCGCCGTTGACCTCATTCAACAATTCCTGAATTCATGTCCAAAATTTCTGAAAAAATTACATGGCATGAGCTAACCGATATACCGATATCCTTGGCATGTTCTCTAATAATGATTCGATGATTCTCCATATCAATGTCCTTCACTTTCTCAACAGTTTCATCGTCCAGAGCGATTGTCGGCATTCACATATCTACCTTCTGTTAAAAGCTTGTACCACTTGTAAACATTTTTCAGACTCAGAGTACAATCACCGTATACTACTGTCAGCATTTCAAGTGTTTTTGGGTACTTAATATTCCATTTCAAATTAATTCAAATTTTCAATCAAAATTTAATGCAAATTCTTTGATCCATTATTTTCGATAGCAGAAACTTGCCTAACACGCAAAACTGTAATAATTTCATTCCTCTTAACAACAAAATGAATATGCTACACTGCTGAAACTTTGAACGTATCTTTAAGGCAGTGTACCAACATAACAAAATAAAAAAATCGCCAATCGAATGAACGCAGCCTGTGAAATTCAAACATATACCTTATTTTTGAACAGTCCAAGTATATAATTTCAGAAGTACCTAATGATAATTTTCTCATGAGAAAGAAAAGAAAAATTATTCACCTGAAAAATATGGGCCATTCTTGTTTGCTGCTGCAAGGAGCAATGATTTTCAATCGATAAAATCACTGGGTACGGTGATGTGGCGAATGCATTCCTTTCGATGGTCTCGACAACAGCACTGAATGGAATTTTTGTGGTGAAAGTATGTCCATGGTAGATCATGGGATATCCATCATCCCCATCCCAACAATCTAGCTCTACACATCTGCATCCAGTCAGTAAAACCTTGAAGAAAAATAATGTGTTCGTAACGAGTTGAGTTGGAAAAACAATGATTTATACTCGAAAAAACTGAATATAGTTTGAACATGACTTTACCTGACTATATAGTTCCACAGACGATTCTCCTTTGAGTTGGTGACCAGTTAGGTACGTATTGTGGGATGAAGATATGTAGTATGTTGACATAGGGCGAGCCATATCACTTTCCTTAGGAACCTCCCTCTCGGAGACAAATGCAAAATTGTCTTTGTCCATGAGGTATCTAGCGAATCCTTCGAATGATAGACAATTCTGGACACGAAGGCTAGGATCTGGCTCATGCCTCTAAAAAATAAATGAGAATTGAATAGAATGTAATTTGTAAGAGTATGTAGTAGTAGTATGTTTTTATTTACCATACCGATAGCGAAAGTGAGATACGTTTCAGGAAAAATAAATTGACATTCAAAAGCAAAGTTACAGAATCCAGCGAATATTTGTACTGTGAAAAACACAGTTATCATCAATTCTTTTTTTACCGGATTTCATCTATAACATTAAAATTTTCTAGATATCACCTTAGGTTACTATGTGATAAAATGTGATAATAATAAATATTCTTTATTTTTATCTTGGCGGAGTTCTACCACTCAATCAAGATTATTTTCATACATGAATGTATATATAAATAGTAATATAGTATCTTGATTTGAAAATATGAGCGAATATAAGTTTTAACATCATAATAGAAGTACATGTAGGTAAATTGTAACAACTATCCATCCAGTAGCGATTGACACTTTTGGTGTTTATGGCCCGGAGTCTCTGTTATTCGTTCATGAACTCGGAAGGAGAATAAGCCAAGCAACGAAAGGTCACCGTTCTACCTTTTTTTGATAGAAAGAATTAGTATTGCTATTCAACGTGGCAATGATGCTTCGGTCCTTGGAACTATTCCTCCTTCACATAATTTTGATGAGATCATGCATTGCCCTAATTTCAGTACGGAACTGAAACAAGCCGAGATATGTGGATATTCATCAGTCTCCTATCCAGGTTAATTCGCAAGTGATTTATCAACCTTCTTCATTTTCAGTGCGGTCAATAAACTTAGGTCATTCTTGCCCCCCAAATATGAGTTGCAGTCCTCGTGATTCTGGTTCCTTTTTAGTGAAAGAGCTCCATGAAGCAAGAGCCAAATCAATCCCTCTACGAAACCCTTCATCACTTGGAAGAATCGATTGCAACTTGAGAAATGATTCTTATGCAGATTATGTGAAACATTTTCTTCCTTACGAATCAGTAGAGAATTGTCCTGAAAACCTTGAGATGAAAATTGGATTAGATAGTTTAGTAAACACTTGCTATATGAATAGCTTTTCACAAGTGTTGTTCATGATGAAGCCTTTCAAGAACGAGGTTTTAATAATCAACGAGAACGAGAATGTTTCCTACTTATTCACTAAACTCAAACACCTGTTCATGCAGCTGCAGTTTCGTAAGAATGTATCATCTTTCCCTCCAACCGATTTCTCGGAGTCTTTGAAATCCACCAGATACTCGTTAAGACAGCAGAAGGATTGTTCCGAATTCTTGGGGTTCTTGTTGAATACTCTTCGTGAACAAAACAATAACAAAATTCATCTTGTCTAGTGTTTGTAAATCTTTTGCTGGAAAAATCCTCACTTCTTTACTCTATAGTAAATGTTCAAGAGGTAGCGAAAACTTATGTGAATTTCTGGAACTTCATCTAATAATAACCAGTCTGTGCAAAGCTTATTGTTGAATGATCTGAAAATGGATTTTTAACAGGTGATGATCGACTGTATTGCCAAACATGCGCCAAACTAACTGACTGTTATAAGGAAACAAGTATAGCTGAGGCACCATAAATCTAATAGTGACACTGCTGATCTTCAAACAAGACTCAACCTCAGACGGAAGCAAGACACTCTTTGGAAGGTTCGAAATAGATGAACATTTCAATCTAGCACACCACTATTATAATATTCATGCAGTCACTGTTCACTGTGGTTCTGGCGTTGAATTTGGTCATTATTACGCCTTGGTCAAAGACGAAACTGACTGGTTTAAGTTTGACGATAGTCATGTCACGAAGTGTTCTGGCGATGTATTGAATCTATTGGAGCCTCTGGAGACACCCTACATTTTTTTTATGAGAGAGAGGACATTGGTAGATCAAGATCTTTAGATGATGTGGTGCTGCAGGTTTTTCCGGGTTTTCCTGCAGCTGAAAAAGCAAATGTGCCACTGGAATCAATGAAATCGCCCCGGAGCGCCAATTGATGTTTATTGTTGTTTTTATTTTTACCGTTGGTAAATTGATTAAAAAACATGATGAAGTAAAATAATCAGATAACTCAGTTTGATTTGATTCAGTTCAGTTTAGGCAGATTAATTATTTATGGAATAGGATGGCTTTCTTTCGTTTCAACTTCAAACGCAGAAATTCGTCAGGATAAGAGTTGTACTCGGTTACAGCGCTATAAGAGAAAGAACGTTCAAAAAAACAGAGTGACGCGGGAGAGTAAGCATATTGATGTTATGAACGTTTCTAGAATGATACTGGTGACGGGGAGTAATTTTGGAGTAGAGGTAATCTGGAAAACTGGACATTTATGAATGAACCAATAAGGTGATGTTGCCTTCTATTCGACATTTTTAGACATCCAAGATTTTTTTAAAATGGTGTTACATTTCTTCGTTTCTGCGAAAGTAGTAATCCGATACAGGCATTTTCAACTCTTTAGATCCTGGAAGAAGTTTCTAGATTTAGATATACCGCACATCGGTATATGTTATACCGTCTTCGATGTTAGGCTGAGTGCCTAACATCGGAGTATTAGCTAGGTATAAAAAATGTAACATGAAAAAAAATAGAGATGTACACTCGCATGTACATAATTATAATACGAGACAAATTAACAGTTTTATTTTAGGCCAACCCTCTATCAAATTATACTATCATTATTTTTTTAGATCTGATGATGATTCTATAAAAAGTAAAAGCAATTCATGATTTATATAAAATTTGTTTCTGGTACATACATTAGTAATGAAAAAAAAGATGTGATCAATATATCTCATACCAATTTGAAACTAATGAGATCATATACAAAATAACTACCCCAAATTTCAAGGATTCTATATTGATGAAAATCTCAATTGGAATAAACATACCGATATTTTTCATAATACGAAATACGGTATATTTTGTAGAATACGCAATTATATTGTAAACCATTGAAAAAACTTCAGAATGACTATTAAATATATCAATTAACTTCCACACTCAGAACCAACTGAAAATTATTTGAATTTTGATTAACTTTGAAGAATTAGTATCGTATTTCTGCTATGTACCGCTCTAGGTGGAATCAAATGTGTCAAGTCACTTGAACACTTTCCGCAGAAGTATCTATAGATGAGACAAATCCCCAAGCTTTCCTCTAAGTTCCAGACTATTAAGGTTGTAAGTGATGTTCGCGTCTACAATCAGGTGGGTGACTGATGGAATCCAGCAGCTTCGTTAGGGATAGAGCTCCTACATGAGGACAATACCCCAAAGAAGGTCTAATCTGAGTTATATAAAGCATAAAAAATTACTGAAGTGTGTGGAGTTTTCTGGTTTGGAACAGTGTTCTAAGCTTTTGACAAACAGCCTTTGCAATTTCAGCATCATGATTATGCCAAGACATATTGGTGTCCATTTTACCTCCCAACAAACTTATCGAAACAGAAAGCAGAATTGTCTGTACTGAAATTTTTATATCCGGTTCGAAGACATTTATCTTGTAGGAGAAAACCGATGCCAGGGTTTTTTTGGCATTGAATTGAATCTGGTTAGTTTTACCATAACTCGAAATCACTTACTTCTATAACTCAATTAAGATATGCAACCTCCTGCTGCTGATAAAGATATACACCCGCAGCCGATGTCCTGGAATTCGAATGGAATAACGAGACGAGTGTGCTGTCGTCAGCAAAACAATATATTGGATTCTTCGTTTTTTTCTAATAGGTCATTGATATACAATAAAAAGAGAGTTGGAGACAATATGGATCCCTGAAGAACACTAGCCTTGATGGTAAAAGTATTCGAGAGATATCCATCGACGGCCACTTGCGATAGTTAGTATGCCAAGTTAGTTTGATTCACAGATAGTTCATTGTATTTTATTCGAAAAATTCTCAATTGATCATAAAAATTCTCACGTGATCATAGTTGAAAAATTATTACTCTACCACATCACCGAAAACACTAGACCAAAAATAATAATATTGTGTAACTCACATATATCAGAGCTTTCACTTGATCTTCGGTCCAAACCTCCATTTGCCTCGTTTCCAGAAATTTTGTGAACGTAGACATTGTGATGACTTGTGAGTTGTTGGTGTCAATTCCGGCGCAATTCGTGAAAATACTTGCAGCCGCAATGGCATCGAATATCTTCTTTTGAGAATTCATCACCGCACCTTCTAGTTCTTGTCTACTATTCCTTGTTAATAAACCTGTAAGAATATCAATCTAGAGTCAAATACTAGCATCGTAGTTATAGCCTTCAACACAAAAGGAACAACAACTCGAGCACCAACTCGGGAACTGCGACTATTACATCACCTTTGATAATGACTACCGCAGTAGTAGACGAAACGTGAAACATAAAAACCGACGGATACGGCTGAAAAACCCGAAATATAGCTTTCACACAGTTATCTCCGGCCATGAAAGTTTAAATTCTTTCAACTTGTAGGAAGTTGACACTGAGATGAGGTCAGTGAGGGTTACAATTTGGTCATTCACATTACTTTGTTTTTAAAATGGAAAAACTTCGAATTTCTTTCAAGTACGGCTCGTTATGGCTACACACGCACGTCTAAAAATTTCAATAATTTTTTGGATTTTAATGAGTTGCAGAAATTTTGCCAATTATAAACGAGCAGATCACAGTATAACATACCTCGGCTATCAACAACTAATATCGGGATTCAACAGATTCTATAGCCCCTTTTTTGTAGTCTTTATTCCTCATTGCCCACACGAATGTTTATTTAATCAACCTCTCATAAAAAGCTGTAGTCTACTGAGTATGGAATTATTTACATTTTCAGTAGTCGATTTCTTTTTTTTTAATGCTCTCAGCAGAGAAAAGGTGAGAAGGATGGGACCCAGAGGATTTGCTTCATTCCTAGTATATTATACGAAACGTGTACCTTGTATTGTAAATGGATATCTGTTACACACCATGTCGATCTTGTAACCGTAATTAGCCTAGCGTGTAGATAATAGAAAAATGACACTACATTC
The DNA here is from genome assembly GCA_015342065.1 of Leptinotarsa undecemlineata. Classification (NCBI taxonomy): domain Eukaryota; kingdom Metazoa; phylum Arthropoda; class Insecta; order Coleoptera; family Chrysomelidae; genus Leptinotarsa; species Leptinotarsa undecemlineata. The sequence goes on along the minus strand of WOGP01009631.1, from coordinate 1,247 downwards.
AGTTGAATATCAACAGTTCCGGAGTTTAATTTGATTCAAATAAATTATATTTCTGTTACTAACTTCATCCCCTGGAGGGTGGATCATGAATAGTTATTAAAAAAATATGCTCGGCGAACCTAGGACTAGAGGAGCTGGAATATACAGCTTGGTCAAGGCACATCCGTCGTGCAAGCGGAAGTGTGTGGAGTTCTGAAATGTCCAAGGAACAATGATTTGAGCACTTACAAGTAGCTAAACTCTTAGAGTAATAGTAAAATCAAGAGTGACATCGAGAATTGTTTGGGAAGGCTCCGAAGAAATAAGAGAACTAGTTGACAGGTGTAGATTCACTCTATACTGAGTGGAAAATACGTCTACAAATACACACAAGAGAAAACCAAATAACTGCTCCAACAGGGCAGGGATCGGCTTAGAATAATGGGCTTTTTCATTGGGCACTGTTTATGTGGAGGACTTCTGAACAAAGAAAGGCAACACACCGGAAGCCTCTGCTGTAGACAATACGTCAAAGGAATAGAGGTAGCTCTGAGGTATCTAATGAATCACCTGTATAAACCAATACCAGAAACAAGATTATTGGAGTGGATGTGATGAAAAAATTATAGAAAAGCGCAATAAGCCCATACTGCTACGGTACTTTCCGTTGACGAGAAATGGTCAAGTCAGGCGACTTGACCATACCCTAGACAATATAAGAACATCATTGAACAACACAACTTTTTTGAACTTCCTCTTAAATCAGTGTTCCTCGCTGTGGACGATCTCAGCTTGGGACCACTTGATATTGTGTTGACGAGTCCAAACATGCTCTGCCATTCCCAATGGGCTGTTTCCTCCTCGCTGTGTGTTTCTCTTGTGCTCGGCAATGCGAACTTTCAATGGCCTCTTAGTTTCAACAATATAGGATTTGCCGCACTTACATAAATGCAATTCTTGGAAACGCAGTCCGCGTTTGGTGGCCTGGTTTTCGTGAGGGTGCTACGAATGGCGTTTCCGAATCTGAAGCAGGTTATGATGTTGTACTTGGAACTAATTCTTTTTACCCTTTTCGAAATATATATGAAGTAGTTTGAGTCCGAGTATGATTGAGATACGTTGATTGAGTCCGTAACGAATTGCAATTCTCAAGGCCGGGACACACCTGTCATATACCCGTCTGATCCGACTCCCATCATACAGTCGGACAAGTTTCTGAGAGGGAAATGGTACTTTAGTCCGAATAAAGTAGTTCACATCGTTCCGAT
>WOGP01009630.1:0-10651 GCA_015342065.1 Leptinotarsa undecemlineata | reverse complement strand
GATTTAAAATGTCTTTCTGTAGAATGTGGTAGATTTTTTAAATCGTAGTATCCTATTTTAGACCAAGTTTGGTATTCGGTTTGTTCGGAAAATAACACACAGCGCCAACAAAAAAGTTTTTCTCGTTTGGAGCCGGTTAACCAATCGCATTTATCGTACCAACTAATATTAAATCCTCGATTTTGTCGATTTAAAAATATTACCAAAAAGCACTGCTATAATACAATACTGCCTGTTTTATACACAAATAAAAAATCAATAAACACTAAAACGATTTACCGAAATATTCTTCAGTCCCGGTCCGTCACAGCATCCCGTCCCAATAATTAAATAAAAAACAAACGCAGTCGGACACTAACGGAGACCAAATGGAGGCTAGCCTCCTCTAACGCTATAATTTCTGCAACTGAAATTACAAATCGGGACGTATGTCGCTGGTTGGATAGATCTCGTGGAGCCTGTGTTTTTCAAAGCGGTCGAAGGCTTGGCTCCTTTGCAACGTCTGACATTTATTATTTCGGGTTGATGGCTTATTCGTTATTCGTTCATGGGCGGAGCGTTTGAGTTTTCTTGATGCAGGATACAGTGTGGTACGTATTACGTAGTGAGTGATAGTGTTTTTTCGGGTATATTATGGATTTATATTAAAAATTGATGGTAAAGTAATGATACTCAAGCGTTTTTTGAAGAAAATTATCATAATTATTTGTTAATATCTTTTAATTTATTGCGATGAATAGTCTCAAATTTTATGGGGAGGCTAAGCCTCCCTGGCCTCCTCTGACGAGCCGCCGCTGTGTATAACTGTGTGATAAATGAAACAAAATCAGTGTCAACGAACCTAACAGTGATGTATTTACATATTGTCTGATTATTCGAATTAAAAGTCTACAAACTTGGAATCCTGAATTCAATAAACTGTTTTTAGCTTATTACTTTAATAATGTCGAGCGATTTTCGGCCCGAAGTGGTCGACCTACAGTAATCCAGAAACGAGGATTTGAGGACCCTGGTGGAGACTGACCCATCACAAACTAAGCGTCAGCGTGACCACATTTCATTTGAGAAATCTACCTACAGTGTCATTGAAAACCTACTGAAATATACTGCAAAATATTGGAAGAGCACCAACATGGTGAAAATTTGATTTTTGACCACTAGGTGGCGATTGTAAAGACATTTGAATAGCATGACTGAATAAAGGCTTTGGCCTTCTTACGGGCAATGGACCGATAGACGTGGTCTAATGCTTGAAATAGCAAGTTGCTTTCTAGTTAGTTCCTTATTGTTGGCTATTTTGAACACTTGAACTATTTCAAGTATTAGATTTCAAGATTCAAAAACAGAAATGTTTCCATGTTTGAAATGAAACTTTGAATTCTTTGAAAGTTTGAAAACGAGAAGTGAAATTAGGTCATGTATTATTATTTTCTTCTTCTTCCTTTATTCGGAGGTTGCAGATATGCAGAAAACAGTAATAGGCATTCCGGAAATGGATGTTTTATGATTTGTGTTCTGTGTATCGAAGCAGACAGAACGTAGAAACGATGAATTCATGTCATCTACCGGCGAAAATTCATCGACTGCAATTTTTCAATTTGGGTTGAAAAGTAACGTAAAAGTAGAAATCTACCGCATGTACCTAGTCACCCTGCTGAGCGTCAGCTCTCTTGCGATCGACCGAAATGCTCACGTGTCGAGGTCTGTTTTTCTTTGCGCAACCAAATATATCCTTTTTTTGACCGTTTTGTCACGTTCAGGACAGTGATTGGACACCGATGAACCATCCAAGCACTTCCCAAAGGCAGAATCCCACTAAAAAGACCATAGTTACTGTGTCAGCAGCTGGTGTGATCCATCATCATTTTCTGCAACTAGGCCAAACCATCACAGCAGAGTCCAAGTGCGTACGCAGCAGCCGGCACTGGTCAACAGAAGAGGTCAGATCCTGTTCCACGACAACGTCTGTCCGCACGTTTCACAAATCACGGTCCGAAAATTGAATGAATTGAGCGTCAAAGTTCTGTCTCACCCACCATACTTCCCAGACCTCTCGCCAATTGGCTACCATCTTTTCAAGTACTTCGATAACTTTCTCAGCGGTGGAACCTTCGCCAATCAGGACCAGACGAAACGGCTTTCGTCGACTCCATCGAATCCCGAGGACACAATTTTTATGTTGAAGGAATTAATCGACTTGGGCTACGTTGGTAAAATTGCACTAATTCAAATGGGGCTTATTTCGATTGAATTAAATAAGTATTCACTGAGATTGTTACGGTTTAAAATAGACTCATGAAACGGACAAAACTTTTTAATCAACCTAATATTATAAAGTGTTTGACCTGAATCTGTTGCTTTTCAGTACGTAGACTAACACTGGAGTAACGAGTGACTTTAATTTCATTATTGACACTATTCTAGTTGATCGTATCATTCATCTTAATAGTTACCACAATAATTATTTCCACTATGGGATTTGACCTGAATAGTACGAGCTCGCTTTCCTCAAACATATTAATTTCAGGACACCACATCATATGATCTTTACAACTTTCGTCGATTAACCATCTGCTGAGAAATCAGATGATGACATTATATGTTCTCTGAAAACACTTTGTGTGGTGTCACTGAACCTCTTATCCAATTTGTAAAGGTTCAGAAAAGTTTGCACATTATATAAGTGGTTTTATAATTTCCTCAATATGCATTGCAAAAATTGTCGTGTTGCAATTCAAATGGTCTTTTTAGGTCGAAGTTAAATGTTAACATCATTAAACTGTGATTTGGCTTAATTTAGATGCTTAGAACTGCAAGATTTCATAACAATATGGAAAAACTTCGAACGTCTTTATCCAAATGGATTCATACATGCATTATTCACGTAAAATAGAATCAGTGAACGTTTCATCAAATATTTGTTTCGATATTTATATACCAAAAAATTAATTTATGATTCGGACTATTTACCATATTACTGGCCACAACAAAAAGGTGATCAGATATTAACCAAACGAAATTGAATCCTTCTATGTATATTTTTGTGATTTCATTACTTTGGAAAGAGAGGACATTGGCAGATCAAAATATTCAGATGATGTGGTGATGCAGGTTTTTCCGGGTTTTCCTACAGCTAAAAAAGCAAATGCACCCCTGGAATCAATGAAGTCGCCACGGAGCGCCAATTAATTTTTGTTGTTTCATAATTTCATGATTTGTATAACTTTCTTCTTCAATTATAAAAATTGATATATTTCAACTTATTATTTGAGACTATACATAATTTATAATCATTCTGGTTTCTTTCAGTTCATGTAATAAGTTGAATATTTGGAGCTGATAATTGACTATAAACTGGACATTTTTGAATCGAATTTCCCAAATACATTCGATTTGTTAACAAGCTTGTTTTCTCGTACCTGGCTTTTGAAAACCCGGCGGCATCAAGAGCATATTGTGTTTTTCTTCTGTTTAAAATCTGTCTGTTTAAAATCTGTTTTTCCGTTAATCAGCTTTCGCCCCCATACGAACAACAACTCTTAGAAGTTGAAAAACTTGTGGGAGATAAGGACTAACGGAGTCTTTCCTTTTAACGTGTGATTCCTAACATATCTTAGACACATATTCCTATGCTCCAAGACGCAAGTTGCTTCTGTCTTTTTGTTGCACTCCCTGTAGCTGAGATTAACGTTAAACAACACTATTTGGTTCAGGTGTCCTCTAATAGTGTCCAGCGGGCAGCCATGTGATTATTTGGAGCCTATTCCAGCTCTGTTGCAGTAGTTCTTTCCTCAAAAGATTCCTCTATAAAAGTTCAGCTAGTAATATTCATTTTCCTTTTTGATCAATTTTCTGACCTGGTCCAGTAACAGAGTACTTCTACAGCTCGTTAAAAGGTCTAACAACAGGGACTTCTGAACTTTGACAACAGATATTGAAGCTACATCTTGGGATGCACTGTTTGGAACCTTCGGTGTAGCAATTCATTACTGGAATTGTATCCCAACACCAAACCGTTATTTTTAAAACCTCGACACGTGTTTCAATCACCAAGTGATTATCTTCAAGAGGAAGAATAATCGTTTCTATCTTTAAAGATAGGAAGCGCCTAATGAAAGATAAATTATATAATAATAATAATAATAATATGGCCTGGATCGATTACCGTAAGGCATTTGATATTATTTCGCATGAGCTCATTTTGCATTTGCTCAGATGCCTTGCGGTACCCGACAAAATGGTGAGATGCATTGAACAACTGATACCACTTTGGCGAACTTGCTTCACCATAACATCTGGTCACGCAAGAGTCCAAACAGGATGGGTCACTTTCAGAAGGGATGTATTTCAGGGTGATTCCCTCAGCCCCCTTTCCTTCTGCATCACACTATTGCCATTATCCGTTGCGCTCAGAAATACTCGTGGCACCCCCGGAAATCGAAGGCACAAGGTCACCCATTTGTTTTATATGGATGATCTTAAGTTTTATGCCTCTGGAGAGAAGGATCTCCAGAAGTCTTTGAGGGTGGTGGAAGAGTATACGCATGCTATCGGTATGAAATTCGGGATTAACAAATGTGCAATGGTCCACCTCAAAAGAGGACGATGCGGGAACTATGGAGAGGATGTGCAGCTCATAGATGGAAGCATCCTACACCATCTGGCTGCAGGAGAGACGTATATTTACCTAGGTGTGGAACAACGCCACTCACAAGAGGTCACAACAGTGAAAAACTCTCTCTGTGGCAAGTGTCAGCACAAACTTCGACAGATCTGGTCATCGGAACTGTCGGGAAAGAACAAAGTTGCTGCAACAAATATGCTTGCCGTTCTAATTTTACTCTACTCGTTTGGAGTAGTGAAGTGAACTCGGGAGGAGCTGTATCAACTCGACGTAAAGACCCGAAAAATGATGCATCTCTATTGGAGTTTGCATCCCAAATCGTCCGTTTCACGGTTGTGAAGGGAGGCCGTGAACTTTCGAGTTTGGAGTGTCTACATGACAGAATGGTACTGGATACAGCCTGTAAAGTCGTCAGGAGTTCGGATCCCCTTCTCTGCATGGTTCATGACCATGAGAGAGCAGGAATTGGATCATTTCTCTTTAGAGCAGCTGCCCGAGCAGCTGATGAACTCGATATAGTTTTCGACACTGAAGGAGGTGACCACAACTCTGTCACCGAGTTGGAACCTGTTCAGCAAAGAGCTCCGATAAAAGGCGTAGAGATCACCTTACTCCTGCGAAAATACAAGGATAAGCCAATGCATGGGGTCTTCTTCAATAACATTGGAGACCTTGGCTTATCAAAGCGCCTGACGTTCGCCTTTCTCAGGTCGAGTGGGCTGAAGTCGGAAACTGAGGGGTTCATAATGGCTTGCCAGGATGTTGTCTTCAACACCTTAGTCTACTGCAGTCGCGTGATGTGTATAGAGGTTCCTGACACAAGGTGCAGGGCCTACCGCGCGGCGCCCGAGACCCTAATGCGTTTGCTATCAGCATGGACAGCATATGCGATCTCGACCTATATCTATTGGCATAACGCGGTCCTAAGAGTGTTATATTGCCATCTACGGCACTCTTACTGTATTGACGAGACACTTGTGTTGCCCTACGCTCTGAGGAATATTGTATCCGTTGTGGGAAACGATAAGTGCCGAATTTATTGGAACTATTCGTTCCCCACCCACAGGTTGATGCAAGCTAATAAGCCAATGATCACTTACCCTACGTTTGGGGAGTGGTCATTGGTTGATAATGTTGGCGCGCACTTCCGAATGTATCAGGGCTTCGGGGGATAGGGCCTGACCAGCGCACACTACGGTGAAAAATAATAATAGAAATAATAAAAAACACTTTTATTGACTCTTCAAAAAGTAAAGCAAAAGGGCAGAGTTTTATTCCTAATTGAAGAAAGGAGCTGTTCTTGCACTCATCCCGAACAAATTTTTGTTTCTATGAAAAATTTTTTTATTATTGAGTTCATGGAAGAATGGTTTGTTATTAAATTTATCAAATACGAGGAAAACCTATGAAATCTTGGGAGACCTCAATAAAGACAGTCTGCGGAATAATAATAAAATTGTCAAGATACTACCTGTAGAAAAGTTAATGTTATTGTTGTGGTGATTGAAGAGTATAAAGAAATAGAGTTCAAGGTTTACCGAAGGACAAAAGACAGATGTTCTGACAGATCTAAAAATTTAATATTCCTAAGAACTGAAGCCATACTTACTTCAACTAGTGTACTACTGCTGACTCTCAAACATTCTATAATACTGTATTATTTGAGTAAAAAACACAAATTATCACAATCGGTATTGAAAAACTAATCGGTGTGGCTGTGGCTGGTGCTGTCTTCCATAAATGGATTTTGAGTTTGTGAAAGAAGTTGCTTATTTTATAAGAAGCTGCTAGATTGGTGAAATAAAATTAAATAGGTATCTACTTCGCTGACCTCTACATTTCTTTCTCAGGGACTTCTCACGAGTTCAAATCAGGGAAGACAAATCCATTTGCAGGATGAAGGCGAAAGCCAGCTTTCGAAAAGGCACACTACAAGCGGCAGCATTTACAAGTTAGCTGTATTAGATCAAATGGCCAAACGTTCCTCGAACAAATTCTAATAGACCATTGAAAGTACAATCCATAAAATATTTCTGCAAATCAAGCAGCTGGTAGAAATAGCCTCTTTTCAGTATTGGATTACGAACGTTATGATTTTTTAGATTCTGTATTAACTATAAGTCCACAGTGAAAACTACAGAAGAGAACAGGGTATGCAGCTCGTTCGGCAATCGATGTTGAAGTATGCTTTAGGAGTCTCGTTTATCATTGACATTTGTGGTTGATTATTCTGTCGATCTCATAGATGTCATCTTCAAGAGAAGAGATGCCATAAGCTTTTCTAACTCAGCCTTGTCTTCTGAAAACAGTTGTGTCGAAAAATGGACGTTATTAGGCCTAGAACCACTAATCAGACCAGTGAATAATCGAAACAGCTTTTGGTGTTGTATCAGGAATGGTTTGTTTATTGAATTCTGGTTTCAACTAAGAAGCTACAGCCAAAAAGAGAATTTGGAATTTTCGGTTTTTCGCGTATATTTCAGAGAGCAAAAGTCATTTTTCAGAGTCATTTTTCAATATCAATCGACAGTAGTCAAGAATAGTGTAATCTACTCTCAAACTCTCACCATTATAGCCCCGTGTGAGTATCTAATATTTAACATACCTTTCTTCCCTTTTTCAGTAACTTCCTCCAGCACACTATTGCAATCCGAATCATAACACTCCGGCAAAATATTTCCGGTTCTCCTCTTTCTCATCGCATAAGTATGCACGGGCACAATCAACTTGGGTCTGGGGATAACAAAATCGTTCGATTCACCACCGCCACCCTTGCGTGACGTAGGTGATGTCTTTTCGCGTATTTTCGGCTGCTGTGTCACTACTTTGTGTTTTGGAATTGAACCGTTTTTGTATAAACTATGGTACACTTCCTTGTAATCACTATTCGTGGAATCGGAAGAAGACTTGGCAGAGCACCGGTCACCGGAAGAAGACGAAGAGGGGTATATGTTTTTTGGAGGAAGACGTTGCCGAGGTTTTTCGGAGTGTTCGTAGTATCCGCTGTCTGTTCTGGTCAACGATGATGTTTGCTTCGACTCTTCCTCGTCCACTTTTACGATATACTTGTTTTGGTCGTCTATCCATGTGCTTACTCTCTCCTGAGTAACCTCCTCAGAGTCCGAAGATCCTTTGGAGGTTTTTCGTAGAGCGTCGATTAATTCTGGTAAAGGGTTTGTTGTGATTCTCGTACTGTCCTTACCTATTTCTGTACTCACTTCGTCAAATCTCACAGACTTTTTCATGTGTTTTTGCAGATCTTGTATCACAGTGTTGAACTGTTTGGTATTTTGGGAAGGCATCAAGAGTTTCTTCCTAGGTTTAGGCTTCGGAACTGACTGAGCGTCCAATTTCAGCTGCTTATTAGACTGCGAAGGAAAGAAGTACTTGCTCACCTCGTTGTCCAGATTCCTAGAATTTTTCGAGTTAATCTTTGACAAACACTTGTCACTATGATACTTCAGCCTCATGCTGTCATTTCCAGTCTTAGTTTTCACAGGCACGGCGTAAAGGTCTTCCCCTTCTTTGTTGATCTCATCCAGAATATTCTGATACTGACCTAGCCTACTGGATATGGTTCCCTCTAAGCTCTTGTGGCTGTATTTGTCCCAAGAATTTGAAGCAGAACTATGATTCGATAGAGATTTCTGTGTATCTTCCCAGTTGGCCTCATACTGCTGGCTTCTGACCTTATTCGAGATGTCCATCTCCAGCCAGGCAGGATCGTTTATCACAGCTTTCCCCGGATAGTGTTTTATCTTCATTTTGGCGGAATGAACTAGCTTGATTGGAAATCAAATGACACTGCACAATACCGACAAAATCGATTTCGCTTTCAACGTCATTTTCTATTTCCTCGGTCTTGCTCTATTTATCTGAAAACAATGACAATTAGGGGTATTTGCACATATTCGTATATAATGTAATGAGGCATAGCTGATTGTATTCCAATGACCTGTTTCGCAAAGTAGAACTGATTTTATTTCTCGGGTGTTAACGATTACAATGCACGGATTATGTTGAGCTTGGCTGGTTAATAATAATGCATTAAAAAATTAATTGTGGTTTATAAAGAACATATTTATATCATAGAGTTTATATGGATATCATTAAAAATGATGTTGCTGGAGAAAAAGTACATTGATAAAAAAATTAAAACAAATATTCCTGTAGGAGTCCATGACACAACCAGGTAAAAACTGTGCGAAGACGAAAGTTTAAACAAAACTTCAAGATAACCGCGTGTGATGGGGTGTGAATCAAGATTGTTCAGAGTCAAACTCAAAACACTACTTCAAAATCATCTTGTCTCCGTCGTGTGATGTAGTTCAAGGTCATTCCAGGTCAAACACAAAACACTTCTTCAAAGTCACCTTGGCTACGTTATGCTGTGTAGGTATGGAACTTCAAGAAAGCTGCGTAGCAGGTTCGAGTTTATTCGAGGTCAAAGTCACCGTGTCAACAATATGGGGGTGAATGAAGATCATTCAAGGTCAAATCCACAACACTAATCCGAAGTCACTTCGCCTGCGACATGTGACGTCGATCAAGATCGTTCGAAGTCAAACTCAAAACACTTCCTCCACCCTGGCTACATCATGCGACGTATGTAGAGGTTATTTCAAGGTTAAACGCGGTGGGGGGAGGTTCTGAAATTGGCTTAAGCCAACTAACCAGATATAATATATATTAATAGTGGAATACAGTGAGATAAATTCCACAACGAATTTTTGAAATACAAACTGAATAGAAAAATGTGATGATCGCATAATTCAATGTTCATATAAAAGTAGTTGTTTCGAAAGTACTTTTTTTTCGTGTAATTCAATGTTCATGTCAACGTTGTTATGTCGAAGGAGCTCTTTCTTCCAGTTTGTATCTGAAAGTACATGATCTATACATCTTTGGAGAGAGTTTATTTTTGTTGTGGAATTGGCCGCCGTGGTAGTGCGCCCGACTCACGATCGGAAGGTCGTGGGTTCGACCGTGGGTAACCGTGTTAGGAATCACACGTTAAAAGGTAAGACCTCGTTAGTACTTATCTCGCACAAGTTTCTCAACTTCTGAGAGTTGTCGTTCGTATGGAGGCGACAGCTGATTAAAGGAAAACCAGATTTTTAAACAGTTTTTTTAACGTAATTGCTTTCTTCTTACTTCCGGAAGTTTCTCACATTTTATGTATACATTTGGAAAAACAAAAAGTCAGACAAAAGTTTTTTCCCAGGTTCAAAAATTTAAAGTTGGGAATTAGGAGGTCAACCTTGGAAATACGAATTTAAAGTATGGGATTTTTCGGAATTTCTTGGTCGAGTTGTTACCGAAGTTGTTTTTTGTTAGTTTTACTGAAACTCTCATTTCTATATTCTGTTATTGTGTTGCATCCAGTTTTACCAAGGGAAAAATATAAAAAATAGTTGGGAATACTTTTTCACTTGCTATCGTCCAACCGTGTTAGTCCTTAGCTCAGACAAGTTTCGACTTCTAAGGGTTGTCGTTCGTGGGGGTGCGACAGCTGGTTAATGAAAAAAAAACAGAAACAGAAATAGTTTGGTATTGTACTTGGAACTGCAAGGTCAAAATTGATAGTTTGAAGTGTGAAATTGGAATTGAAGTTCGAAATTACGCATTGAAGTCGGATTCACTAGATCAGAGGTCTCCAAATTTTGAAGCCTTCGTGCCATAATGATTTTTATCAGTTCGTTCCAAGGCCAATTTCTGCCCTTAACTATATTTCTAGACTAGGATAGTCGCAAAGTGCGTGACCTAAGCAAACTTAAGCTTTTTTTGCATTTCAATTATTATTGTGTATTGTGACACTTAACGACATCTAGTGGCGAGTAGTGGTACTTTGTACTATCTTTTTCAGCTACCCGCTAGGTGGCATTAGGCGTAATTAAATATTTGGAATTACCGCGTTGGTTCGAGAAAGCTCTGGTTCTAGCTAGTGTATTCCGATCACCTCGAGATGGCAGTAATAATTGCATATAAAAAGGCTAGCGGCGCAACTGCGAGTTAGTCTGCGTAGGA
>WOGP01009629.1:0-10652 GCA_015342065.1 Leptinotarsa undecemlineata | reverse complement strand
TATTTACGAAAAACTAAAAAAACTTGTGATTTTTCAAATTCCCTCCCCCCCCTCACCCCCAAAGCCGACGCTCAAAATGGTGTAACTTTCTACCATTGAATAAGGGGACTATGTAGAGCAATTTGGTGTTGGAGGAAAACTTTTACTTTGGATGTTGAGGTTTAGGTCTAATTACACCGTACTAAAACTATATTATGAGATCAATGGCAACGGGGACTGTCTTCAACTCTCCCTCAATCTGAAACGTGTTGAGCAATGGTGTTTTCACAGTAATCTTCCTTTAAAAGCGAATAAATACAATGTAATAACGTATACACTAAAAAATCGTCCAATTTCATATCAATATTCAATAAACGATATTCCACTTCAACGGCATCTCACATTCATCGATCTGGGTGTTACTTTCAACACAAAAATTTCCTTCGTACCACACATTGAAGCCATTCTGTCTGCTGCAAACAGAATGTATGGATTTATTTCACGAATCTCCAGAGATTTCGCGAATCCATCTACATCGAAAACCTTATACTATGCTTTCGTCAGGTCAAAATTAGAATATGCATCCATAATCTGGAATCCATCTCATCAGTTGTATAGAGAAAAAGTTGAATCAGTACAACATCGTTTCCTAAAACTTATCTCCAATAGATCAGACAATATATATCCACCAATTGGATTTCCTCATGATGCATTGTTAGCTAGACATGCTACGAATGAATAGCTTGAGTTGCCGTCGTGATTGTCACTTCACAATTTTTCCTTTCAAACTGATTAATAATTCAATTTTCGACCCACATATTCTGCAAAAACTGAATTTCAATGTACAGGATTATTCACTATAAATTACCCACCCCTTATCATCGTTATTATTGCCTACAGAAAAAAAAGTTAAATGTTAAAGTTGTGTGATTGATTAATGATGTCAAAAATACAGAGGCGTGCAGATTTCAGGGGATAAACATTTTTTTATATTTTTTTCAAATGGGACACCATATATAATCATAAAATATTGGACCAACAATTTTATTTCTATAAATTCCGGACCAAACGATAACAGTTTTTCTTCCTGATTTCTTTATTTGTTTAAACAATCGTTTTCTGTTGTTCTTTCCTTAACACAACCTTCGATTTTTCCTATTGACTCCTGCCGTGGAAAAAGATGACTCATCAGTCCATAATATTTTAGTTAGATAATCGGTATCTGCATTCAAGTTTTGAATCATCTGTTGGCAAAATTCCAGCCTTTTCCTCTTATGATCCTCTGTTAAAACTTGCACGAATAAAATTTTATATGATTTGTAGTTGTGTTTTTTCAACGTACGTTGGATTTTGGAATAACTTTTACCTAATTGATCTGCTATATCCTTTATACTACATTCAGAATTTTCTAAATAATAATCCAATGTTTCAAAAAAGTCTATTTGCGAATCAATATGCATAGGCTTACCTTCAAAATGAAGCAGTACATTCTTGAATGTATTAATACCCTATATTATTACCCTATATGCTCTTTTTGCTGCACGTTTATTATTTTTGTTTTGTATTTAACAAATATATATTTGAACTTTTTCTGCCCTGTAACCCATTTTGATTATTCTGTTAAAGAAATATCACTAAACAAACATAATATAGTTGTCATTTCCATAGCTTACTTGAAAAATATTAACTTTCATTGGATAGGTATTCACAGTAACAACTAATCCAAGTGGGTTTTGGTGAATTCATGCACGACGTAACTTTGGCTTAACTTTAGACTGAACCTAATATTGCCTTAAAAATACTTGTTGGGTGTTCATGCACATCTTAACATAAAGATAGACACAAGTGTAGAATGTGTATTTATTATTTCGGCTCTCGTCGTTCGAGCATTTAATTCGGTAGGGTATCTTAATTCTGAACTGAACGATGAGTTATTTAAATGATTAGAATCATTCCCAGTTCGCGATATTCAAATCATAATTCGAATAAAATCGACGTTTCCAGTTAGCAATTTATAAAGAAGGCGGTCTTTCTACCATCTTCCTCTATCTGATAATCATTTTATTTCTCGACTTCGTTAAGATGTCTAATAAACATGTGCAGAAGTCGCAGAACCTGATTTGCACAAAAATTGAAAGTGGGCCAACTTATGACTTTCTTAAATCACTTCTAAGTCCTTAAGACGCGTGCATGAACATTACCATAAATATCATAGTTTCATCATAAGTTTAATAAGTTATGTTAAGACTAAGTTATGTCGTGTATGAATTCACCATTAATCGGGGTCTTATAACTCTAAAACGGTATAAGATAGGGGTAACATATGGTGTATTTTTCAAATAAAAAATGGCCATTCCAAAAATTCAATAATATACAGGGTGGTCAATTTGAAAAAAAATATTAAAAAATTTGTATCCCCTGAAATCTGCACGCCTCTGTATTTTGACAGCATTTTATCAACATTTAGTCATAAGCACACAACTTTTACATTTAACTGTTTTTTCTGCAGGCAATAATAACGATGATAAGGGGTGGGTAATTTATAGTAAATAACCCTGTACAAGTGAGAAAAACGACATATTTCTCACGAGCGCAGAAGTTTGTTGGCACGAGCAGAAGACGAGTGCCGCATATCAAGCGAGTGAGAAATATGTTGTTTTCTCTTGCATTGTACACTGTACTTTTTCTGTGGTTGCGTTGTTTTCAAGTATTGAAAATAAAAATACATATAAAATAATACTTGTATGTCATCAAATCATTTTTATATTTCATTTAAAATAGTGATTACCAGTTATATTTGAACAATTTTGTGAAGTAGTTTCTTGTAGATCGTTTTATTTCAACATGTTTTCGGTAATTGAAATATTAGCTGCGGTCGAAGTTGAAGTTGATGGGGAAACGTACTGAGATTCCACAGCATTGTTGTGTTCAGGTTCTACTGGCGCTGGAAGCTAAATGGATTCTACTATACTTTTTGAAATTTTCATTTTGTTAGCTATGGCGTTGTTCAGCAAAATTGCTGGCGTCCAACCCCCATGGCGTTTTTAAGTTGAAAGATCTGCCCCTGCATTAACTAAAATAGTCGCAGATGACCTTCGGAAACAGTGGCCAGTATATAATTCAGGGTTCGGTAAATGCAAAAATTTCGCTATTTCTTTCGCTATGGTGCCAAATTTATTTATCCTCATAGGCTGGAACATATTTTTCAGATTTGCGTTTTAAAAATGTACGTAGTTTTACGTATTTTGATATAACACAGTTTTCAATAATCAATAATCAATAATAATGTTGATGATTTCAGTCTTACAGTGGTACATTGTATACCATCCGTAGAAGAAGTGTATGTGACATATCAAGAAGATATTTTCGGAACAAGAATTTACCTTGGCATTCATTTTCCAGTCCATGAAGTTTCTGTAAGCGACTTCATAGTTTTCTCTTGATGTACTTAGTAGCAAATTATTGCAAATATCTATTGCTCTCTGAACAATTTCTGGAGGTGTATTTTCCAACTCTAAATCTTCCTATTCCATAATTTAATTCAATATTCAATAAATCTGCACTATTTATAGTATGACAATCAACAATAAAACTATTTTTATTGGGTGAGTTGACTGCAATAATTATGCAGCGCTTCGGTTTTGTTGTTATGGAAACGCCGACAATGGGCTACTTGGATATTGCACGCGAATTGTCGGCCTAGCGTTGTCAACACAGAAATTATTTCTCACTGTTATAGCGGATATTTCTCACTGCGTGAGAAATCTTCCGTTTTGAAAGTATGTAAGCTTTGAGAGAAGTGGTACATTTTATATCATCCGTAGAAGAAGTGTATGTGACATATCATCGACATTTTTAATCCGTTTGGAAGACCTTTTGATGCCATATTGTCTGAAATACAACATTGCTCAAATGTCCGCCACAGCTTCTTTAGGTGGAGCGCATCTGAAATGTTCAATTTTCCATTATTCTGGAGTATAAATCTGGATGAGTTCGATCGATAGCATGGGTTATGTTGTCTTTGAGGACCGCTGTTGTTTCTTAGTTTTTCGCATACACCTGTGGTTTAAGAAAACCCCACAAGAAGAATTCTAAAACGAGTGTGACCCGCCCAGTTCTGCATCAGAACAGTCCATTACCTTGATCGCGAATGAACTGATGACAAACTGACTGACCCATGGATGACATTACTCTATCATTAATTACTAATAGACAGTAATATCATACATAGAGTAATGTCATTCAGTTTGTCAATCAGTTTGTCATCATATCATTCGTGATCAAGGTCATGGACTGAACTAATGGTCTGGCCAATGTCGTTCTCAAAAAAATATGGAACGATGACACCACCAGCTCAAAATCCCCACCAAACAGACTTTTTCTGGATGCATTAAACGCTCTTGGATCTCAGGTGCGAATACCGAACAACCGACTACCTTATAAGTCGCGAGTAAGTATGGAATTCACTCAATTACTATTCAGTTCGCCATTTTATCCATTGAAAAAAAAATTGTAAACGTTATAATTCCTATTCCTAACCTTTCAATGAAACTTTCAGTACTATAGCCGTACTCTATCAGGAGCCGAAACATATGCAACCTAAGGTTCAACGTGGCTCACCGTTCAATGTGCTATTCCCAGCAGTTAAAATCGATGGTTTGACCATAGGGCTTGAGCCACCATTCCACATCAACCTACCGCCCATCAAATGAAACAAAACATCCGGTAATTTCTTGTGACTTTGATTGTGTGTATAATGAACGAATTTCAATCCGTTTCTGTTGAACATATAACAATTCACTGCTCAAATTGCTTCCCCATGTGCGCTTTCCACAAAGCTCCACTCTCAAAGCGTCACTTACAATTTGAGGGTTGTTATTTTGAAAGGGAACGTTTTAGTGCTACATCAAATAAAAATCCAATGTTTAAACCCACATTATTCGCTGAATGGAGCCTTTAACAACTCGAGTCGGCTGTTTCCACTAACAAAGGTAAGCAAGTTCGTTACAAAGTTGGACTCTTCATCTTTCAGACAATAAAATCAACCTTTCTTGAGCCACAATGAAACATTGGTATAATTAAAGCATTGGATTATGAGATAAAAAGTACTGCAGCGATACAATAAAAGGTTTGATACATAGCTTTCCAAACACAGCTCGCTTCTTTCTTGTAAACAAATTTATAGGAGATTTAGAATGAAGTCATAGAAATTTTATATCAATCGAAGTTATGAAGCCTACAGAATGTACTAACGTTGAGATACTTACTGTATTTCAGGTCTAACTATTGAGTTTGGAAGTATAAACAGATGCGTCATTCATTTACAGTCATCATTAGCGACTTGTTGATATATGTCATATTCATAAGAGCATTATTAGATTATTATTATCACATTTATCTCCTAGTTTGTCTCATAGTGATTATGGGAAGCCATAATTTCGTCTTTCGTTGTGATAATTTTTGCGTATGACTCTCCAGCTTCCTGAAAGAATGTTTCCTGCAAGTGGCCGTCGATGGATATCTCTCGAATACTTTTATCATCAACGCTGGTGTTCCCCAGGGATTCACCGTTATATCTTAATGATGATCTAGAGGTAATTTGGAATTAAGGTGGAAGTAAACAGGTTCAATTCAATTCCGCAAAAACCCAGGCATCGGTTTTCTACAAAAAGATAAATGTCTCCGAAACGGATATGATAATGTCAGGGCAGAGAATTCCGCTTTCTGTTTCGATAAGTTTGTTGGAGGTAAACATGGACACCAATATGTTTTGACACATTCATGTCGTTGCAATTGCAAAGGCTACTTCCCAAAAGCTTGGAACACTGTTTCGATATTCCCATGTATGGAGCTCCGACCCCCCAAACATACCCTGAAGCTGCTGGATTTCATCCAGAAAAGAGTCATCCACTCAATTGGAGACACCAACAGAATTTTAGGATTTTCTTTTTTTTTACAGATACTTTCATGGGAGGTGTTCAGGTGAATTGGCACATTTGATTCCACCAAGAGCGGTACATATCAGAAATACGCGACGGACCTTAGCTGTTCATCGTTTTGGGGTCCCCTCGAATTTCACAGATAATAAGAACTCTTTCATTTGGAGAACTACGTTTATTTCCTTATTAGTCAGTGGGCTATGCTTGAAGACTGGCAGTGAACAAATCTAAAAAAATGAACTTTAAACGGTCAAGCAGGTCTCGAATATACCTACACAGTAGTTTGAATGGACTGACACCTATCAGAAAGCAACAACTTCCCTGACTAATACCACGAAAGGCGTTGATTTATATCCGGCATGCATCAGTGCAGGAAATATGCAGGAAATTTTCTGTGACGATTCCTGCACTGACGCCTGTCGGTTATAATCCAACGCTCTTCGTGGTATTAGTCAGGGGAGTAATTGTTTTCTGATAGGCGTCAATCCATTTAACCTACTGTGCAGGTATATTCGAGACTGGCTCGAATGTTTAAAGTTCATTTCTTTAGATTTCGAACTACGTTTATGTGTAATAAACTTCCTGAGAACGTTTTTCCAAATTCATTCAATTTCCAGCGTTACTTTCGCACAGGCACCGATTGAAGAGCACCTTAAAGAATATTTCTGTAGTGCTTGTGTTCTGTCCTTGAAAAAAACACTCACTTAGTTAGATTATGTTTTACACTCTGAGGACTATTTCACGTCCTGGGGATTCTCCGTCAGATAGTAGATAACTAAGGGTGAGACGAGAGTAGCTTAGTCGAAGATGAAATATAACGACATAGACTTTTCTTTGGTTGGGGCTGTTTTTCAAATGATATACTGATTGTTTTATATCGTGTTGTTTTGATGACGAAATATTTCATTGGGATTGCCAACACTTGACCGTCGCTTTGTGAAGAGATTTCATGTCACTGTATCTGTTATCGGGTTAGTAATAGCCTCTTTCGATAATTGGTCGGCTTTTGCATTTCCAACTATGCCAATGTATGAAGGGATCCCCATAAACTGGATGGAAATATGTTTCTGATGTAGTATATGGATATACTGTTTCGATGTTCACTGATAATCCTTACTTCTATTTATATTTTGATAATTATCGGAGAATTTACAGGAATACCATTAGACTTGCTAAAGAAATTTACTTCAAAAATAGAATTGATAACTCACACAATAAAATGAAAGAACGTTGGTCTATCATGAATGATTTGAGAAAAAGTACTAAAAAGAGTAGAGAATTCTACTGTTCCATTGGACAAAAGCTCAGTCACATTATTGTGGTACTATATGACCCACTGAATAATTTAGAAAATGTTGCAATCAATGAATCTCTTCATATGGATGATACGAATATTGATGAACTGTTTGAAGTTTTTGGTGATATAAGAAATAAATCAACATCTGGTTATGATGAAATTTTAATTAAAATTATTGAAAATCTTCCGATAGAAGCGCTCAGAATTCTTGTATCACTAATCAATATTTCATTCAGAAATGGCAGGTTTCCATCCTTTCTAAAATTTTCGATAGTGATTCTTTTATATGAAGGTAACTCTGTAGAGGATCACTCAAATTACCGACTAATATCTCTCATTCCGACTAATGCAAAAATAATTGAAAAACTAGTTAAGAAAAGACACAATGAATTTCTCCTTCGCCATAGCATTATAAGGAAAAATCAATTTGGATTCCAGAGCAACAAGAGCACACATGATGCAATATTCTCTTTCCTGTTTGAGGTGTATTCCAATATGAATGATGGAGATGCTGCTGCAGCAGTATATTGTTACCTTACAAAAGCGTTTGACTGCGTTGATCTTAAAATACTTCTACGAAAGCTGAATATCTATGGATGTAGAGAGGATAACACTACGGTGGTTTGAGTAGTATCTCAATGGTCGCAGTCAGATTGTGAAAACGATTAAATGTTCAAATAGTATTGAAATGAATACTGGTGTACTACAGGGATCGGTTCTCGGTCCCATATTGTTCCTATTGTATATTAACGATTTTATGAACATAAGTATATCTGGAACATTCACTCTATTCGCTGACGACACCACTATATTGTGGTATAGTAAAGGTATAGATATACTCAATGAAACAATAGCTCATAATATAAAAAAATGAAGTCTTGATGTGATTCCAATCTACTCTTCCTTAATATTTCGAAAACAAATATCATGGCGTCCATATGTTCACTTCAGAATTTATCTGTTGCGAGCGGTATCATTGAGAACAGAGAGTGTACTAAATTTCTGGGGCTATATATAGACGGTGGACTGAAATTTGACGCTCACATCAGAAAAATTGAAAATTGAAATTTCCACCGACTGGTATGCAGTGAGAGTTATTGCCAGAGAAATGAGAGTTCATATTGCAAAACCAGCATATCACGCTTTGGTAGAGTCTCACTTAAGGTACGGTATTCGTTTTTGGGGTGTGTGTAGCCTTAATTTGCTGGAGTCTGTATTTGTATTATAGAAGAGAGCTGTTATACGATACTTGTGCAAAGCTAAACCTCTTGACTCATGCAGGCAACTGTAGATAGATAAAAAAAATTGACGGTTGTAGCCCTTCATATTCTGGAAACCGTGTGTTTAATTAAAAAACATCTTGTGAAACTTGAGGTTACCACCTATACAACTCGTGAGAGCGTCCAAAAAAATTAAGAATAACCTATTCCTTGCAACACTCTTGTCAAGGACTCCTTATTTTACAATGGTGTGAAGATGTATAACCATCTACCGAGTTACACTAAAGAGATGAATATTGATACCAATCAATACAGAAAAATAATTAAAGAAATTTTGAGTAGTAGACCCTATTACAGTTTGACTGAGTTCTATACCGATCATTTTTAACTTAGCATGTTTTATGTGTATGTATGTTCCAACCATTGTTTGTGGTTTTTTATTCAGTGTTTTTATACTTAAGTTTACATTATATTTTATCTATATTTTTATATTCATATGACATTCATGTATTATTTTATATTTATTAGCAAATTTTGTCAACAAGATTTTTTCTTTCGACAATAAAGTATAATTAAAAGAAAACAAACTGAACCACCGATACAACCGTGAAGTAGTATTGAAGTACAATTTTTTCACAAAGTTGATGGTCAAGAATAGTATGTCAATATGTTTTCACTGAATATCGATTTTCATTCAAAATTCATTTCTAAGGATTTCAAATACATATTTGAACAATCTGAAGCATTGATGTTTTGGATTCAATCTGAAGACATTGAGTTTATTTTTGAAATATCAACTAAATAAAAAGTATTTTGGTTAGCCAAAACGAGTGAAAACTCAGATTTACAATCGAAATATAAAGCAACAAAAAACGAAAACAATCTTAAGATAAATGAATCTAAAAAAGCGCATTTCCAAAATACAATAAATGAAATGAGTTCAACAAAAAACAGAAATATATGTGGAAACTGTCAACAAAAATCAGTGTTGCAGAAAACATTTTTAATAAAAACAGGAAATTGCCACAGTCTTTTCTGAACATTTTGCAACTCCAGTAAAGAATGCAATAAAAACGCATTTCACGAATATGAATTTAAAAAATTTCACATCAACGTATACAGAAAATACGTTTTATTTTATTCCAGTGTCTAGTCATGAAGTACTTAAAATAATTTGTTCTCTCAAAAATTTAAATTCCATAGGCGTTGATTGCATTTACACCAGAGTAATTAAAAGTATTGGGCCATGTCGGTCGGTAGCCAAGCGGATCGGCGTGGATGCTTTGTTCACTCACTCGAATTGACTGCCGTGTTGGTCGGTGGTTCAAGCCTTAGTCGAAACGATCGATCTTCACTTGCTATCGTCCAACCTGTGTTAGGAATCACATGTTAAAAGGTAAGACCTCGTTAATCCTTAGCTCGTACAAGTTTCGACTTCTGAAGGTTGTCGTTCGTAGGGGTGCGACAACTGGTTAACGGAAAAACAGATTTCAAACAGATTTTTTAAACAGATCAGCATTCATTGTGCCTTATTGAATTCATTCAGGATCAACTCAAATTCTTGAGAGAAAATTGATGTTAAAACAGTACTTTGGTTCAATTCAGGATGCTGCTGCTGAAATTGAACTTCGGGGATCCTGATGTGAACCACTTCTCTAACCTCTACAGAAGTCACAGATGAGTTCTTGGTCTGTCTCCACACCTGCATATTTTTGTGTGCCCCCAAGGCAGAATTGATGGAACTCGTCACAATATAAACAGAACGAATTATCTTTCTATAGTGTTCCGTTCTCTATTTCTTCAGAGTCGTTCTGTTCCTCACCAGCTTGTTTGAAAAGTTTTTGTTTTTTTTCCGTAGGCTTCCATTTGATATATTCTGGGAATGATTGAAAATTCTCGTGATGTTTGATGAAGATAGAACCTTTAAGTTCTCGAAAAGAGTTGTTAGAGAGCCAGTGTAGTATCATTCTGACCAATTTCTTGGACCTAGTACAAGCGATGGTGCCAATAGATACTCAAGAAAGTATTTTCTGTTTACTTGCCAGATTCCAGTTGTATCTACTTTGTTTCTCTTTGTAAGAGAGCGTAACCAATAATCTTGAGCAGTAAAAAATCTAAAAATCTATCTGTTTAAAATCTATTTTTCCGTTAATCAGCTGTCGCCCCCATACGAACGACAACTCTCTGAAGTTGAGAAACTTGTGCGAGCTAAGGACT
>WOGP01009628.1:0-10652 GCA_015342065.1 Leptinotarsa undecemlineata | reverse complement strand
CCACAAACAATAGCCACAACCTCTTTCTGCTAGATTGCACCTGGAGAAATGTATAACCAACCAAGTGAAGAATGTTAGCAGAAGAAGGATTTATTGAATACCTAGTAAATTTTCAGGTGCATAGAAAAGTGAATGAAGAATGTTCCTCAATTTGGGTTATTACATCAAATACAAGTTTGAACAAAATAAAGTTGAGTTCAATTCATGAGTTTTTCAAATTCACTTCGAAAAGTATTCAAATTGATATAAATTGTTCACAATTATGACTGAGTGAAAACTGTTATTACAGGGATAATGTTCTGGATACTGCATTTTCAGTTCTTCAAAATAGTGTGATAAAGGAAAATGCCCTCCTCACAATCAGAGAGTTAATTTTTTCTTCGTTAACTGTCACTTATAAATGGTTGAAGGAAAAAGAATGTATTTATCCCTAAATTTTTAGTCTCTCAAAATACCAGCGTCATAGGAAAAAATCCCGTCACATTAGATGAATACTTTTTTCCTTTATAAACTGTCACTTCAATCATTTTTTGCTTCTTAAACTGTCACTTATACCCGAATATGACCTAGTGACTAATGTTAATGAAGAAATGATGTACTGGATATTGAATTTGTAGCCTTTCAAAATAATGGTATCATAGAAAAAACACCCCCTACACATCACATTATTGATTTCTCCCTCGTATACTGTCTCTTGCCCACGGCTACGACCAAATGAGAAATGTTGATGAACAGATGATGTACTGAACACTGAATTTTCAGTTCTCCAAAATAATGACGTCATAGAAAAAAATAACACCCCCACTTCAGAATGAATATATTTTATCTTTGTAATCCGCCACTTGTCCCCGGATATGAGCAAGTGAAAAACCTAAATAGAAAATGATGTACTGAATACTGAATTTTCACTCCTTCAAAATAGAGACGTCATAGAGCAAAACACCCCTTCTATATTAGATCTGACGTGGAAGTGTTTTTTTTTTCTATGACGTTATTATTTTGGAAGACTGAAAATTCAGTGTTCAGTATATCATTTCTTTATTAATTTTTACTTGATCGTGTTTCGGGGCAAGTGACAGTT
Source organism: Leptinotarsa undecemlineata (assembly GCA_015342065.1). Taxonomy (NCBI): domain Eukaryota; kingdom Metazoa; phylum Arthropoda; class Insecta; order Coleoptera; family Chrysomelidae; genus Leptinotarsa; species Leptinotarsa undecemlineata. Next base: position 9,571 of record WOGP01009628.1, on the reverse strand, counting down.
TACTGACATAAAAGGAGTGTTTTCTTCTACGACGCCATTGTTCCGGAGGACCGAAAATTCAGTGTTCAATACAAAATTCCTTTATTAACATTTTTTACTATGTCACATTTTGGGACAAGTGACAATTCAAGAAGGAAAAAAAATCATTTGACGTAGATGGGGTGTTTTTTCTATGGCGCCATCATTCTGGAGGAATGAGAATTCGGTGTTCAGTATATAATTTGTTTTTTAACATTTTGCACTTGGTCTTAATCAGGGACAATAAGTGACAGTTTACCGAAAAAATAATTATTCATCTAACGTATAGGGGGTGTTTTTTGAAAGGCTACAAATTCAACATTCAGTACATCATTTCTTCATTAACAATTTTTAGCAGGTCATATTCTGGAACAAGTGGCAGTTTAATAAGCAAAAAATTATTTATCTGTGATGGAGGTTTCTTTATGACGCCGGTATTTTGAGAGAATGAAAGATATAAGAATGAATAAATCATTTTTCTTTCAATCATTTTCAAGTGAAAAGTGACAGTTAACGAAGAAAATGATTAATCATCTGATTGTGGAGGAGGTGTCTTTTTTTCATCTCACTGTTTGGAATGATTGAAAATACAGTCTCCAGAACATCGTCTCTATATGTAATAACAGTTTTCACTCGGTCATAATAATTGGGTAAAATTTATAGTTTAGGAAGCGAAATATTTCATCCGAGTGATGGAAGTTCATTTGTCTATGACACAGATACTTTCAAGTCAAGAAAGTCAAGTGTTCAATAAATCCTTCTTCTGCTAACATTTTTTTCCCTTGGTTATGAATATCGACAGCTGTAATCTAACGTGAGGTTGTGTGTTTAAAATCTATCGCTTTCATTGTGTTTCAATTCTTCACCTAGTCATTATATTATAGATTTTATAAAAGCTTCATGAAGTATAATAATATTTTCAAGTTGAAACTAATCATGTAAAATATGGAATGTCAAATTAGCGATATTCATGAATCAACAATCCATTAGTTGTGTGGTGTAAATCGGACTCGAGAGTGGGCGGTGGGCGTTAGACTTGGGCGCTGGTGTCCGACGCTAACTTCACGCAAATGAATTTTTTGAAAGTTGGGTGTTGTCCATAGATATATCCATATATTCTTATTATAATTTCTATGTTGTCAAATATATTTTTTTTAAAAGATGTCTATGATAATTCAGCTAGTAGAAGACTCAGAGTATTACCCATTATGAGGTTTTCTCCAAGACTTTGACAGAAACTACCATGTACTATTATACATACAGAAATTGTCTATTGTCTAAGGATCCTTAGACAATGATACAGATAAAAAAGGACAAAACTTAAACTAGCTGGAATCCCTAGTGAATGTAAATAATCAAATGTCCCGTTGAACGACCAACAAACATTCAATTTCTCACAACCGTTAAATTCATTTTCTAGAACTAAACAAATCATAACTAATAATAATTCACCTTCTTTTTAACTGCTGGGAACCTGTTCTCAGAACTACCTATTTACCGATTAGTAATGTGGAGTAGCAGTCCAACTGAGAGCCTGCTACTTTGTTGAAACGCGTATTACAAATAAAATTTTTAAAATTTGAGAAAATTTATAATCATTATCATGAATAAAGGTTTATGTTCAATTTTATCAATTGATCAATTTTATTTTAAGTTCAATTTCAGTTATTTCCGTTTAACTTGCTCTCGATTTGATGAAATGTTATTACTGGTGGTTTCGAGATTGGTACAGTCTTTCAATATTACCTCTTGAAGAAGGGCTGACTGTACCTTTGAGGTATACATGATGAATAATTTTTCCTGTAGATTTTTTAGACTCGTCCAAAAGTTGTAGTCATTCAATATCGTGTTCTGCATAGTGAACAAAACACTAAACAATTTTTTTTAGTCGTGTTTCTCATTATTGAAAGAAAATGACAGCCGACTGGTCAATGCACTGTTATTTTTGCGATTCGCAATAAAAATGCGATTGTTTGGAGCATGATAAATTTTGGTCGCTGATCATTTTTACTTGACTGTCAGATAATCTGACAGATAAGCGTGGCAACATTGACGGTGCTTCAATGCCACAGCATACCTAACAAATGCTCAGGATGGTATAGTAAATCACAGTCAGTATTGGTGTATCACGTATAGCTTAAGGTTTGTTAGGCTGTTGTTGTGGTATTAGTGAGGTGTGTTTTTAAGTGGTGGTGAGCGCGATTGTTGAAAATAAAGTTATATAGAGCGGTTGGGTAATTTAAATTGAGTAGGATTCAGATTATTTAAAAAAATTTTCGATTCTAATTATCTTTATATTTCCTGAAACTTAAAAAAAAACTCGTGGAAGTAGGTTTGTCGTTTTTTCTCTCCAAAAAACAATTGATGTTTCTTTGGAAGCTTATTCCTAAAAAACGTTATTGCTTTGGTTTCTAGAGTCATGGCTGATCAGGGAAACCAAGATTCTGAACCAAATGAGATTAACATGGATATGGTGACCAAGGAAGATATTAAATCTCTTATAAATCTTTTTGCTAAAAAATCCTACAATGCTGGAACAGTGGACCCTGAGGTGATATAAAATTTAATGTTAAAACTCCTGATTGAACTCAACGGCTTATGTTTTTTAGATGAATGCCATTTTAGAGCGGTGTATTCGTTTCCTGGAATTGGATTATAGTGTCGCAGTCGTTAAGAATGATCTTGGTGAGTTGAGTTACAACTATCCTCGTCAGCTGCCAATATTGGAATATGAGAAAAGACATTATTCTGATGATCACACGCTGTCTCCTCAAAAGAAAAATATGTCTCCTAGAGGAACAAATTTATCTCCACAAACAAACTTATTTCCTAGGAACATAAATTCCTCTCCTTTAAGGACCAGTTTATCTCCTCGAAGGACAAGTTTGTCTCCTCGAAGGACGGGTTTTTCTCCTCGAAGCACAAGTTTGTCTCCTCGAAGCATAAGTTTGTCTCCTCGTACAAATTTATTTTCTCCAAGTTTATCTCCCGCACAAGCAAACATCATTCAAGAAAGGATTGATGTTCAAAAAGTCTATGACCTATTCAACAATGCAAAGTTTTCTAGGTAACATTTTATTTGAATGTTTTTCTTTATTTTATTTTCACAAATATCTTTGTAGATGCCGCACACGTTTTCCTTTTCCTGTAATTATGTATAAAGGCAAATATATCTGTCGTTCCTCAACATTATCTAGAGGTTTTGAAATGTATGGAAGGCAGGGTTTAGAATATTTTGACATCTATAAATTAAGTTTCCGTGATACTACCACTAAGGATGAAGCTCAAAAATCTTGTGGAAAACTAATAGAATCTGCACAGGAGTTAGATGATATAGCTGAAACGCCTGCACAAAATGAAAATGTCATAATTATTCCTCCTCATTTCTTTGAAAAAATTCGTAACAGTGATATTGAATTATTGAAGTATTTCAAAGTGGAGACTATTGTAGATATCATGGTTGAAAATCAGAAGGTCAAATATGGAATGTAGTGAGTATCTCTATATTTATATTAAACATCTGTACCTTTCAAATTTTTAATAGATACTTCATTTTCAAAAGTTATAAGAATAGAAAATAGATCATCCGGCCCCTGGGCTCGAACCTCCGATTCACACAGAGGTCGATTGAGTGAATGGAGCAAAACGCCCACGCTAGCCCAATTGGCCTGCCGGATGGTAGCCATTTAATTTTGATTACTGCACATTCATTTCTTGTTACACTTTGTAACACTGCCAACAGAATCAACCAAAAATTCCCTTGTAAAAGATTCATTTACTTCAGAAACATTATGTTTGTTTGAAATGGTATAAGTTTGAAGAAATATTGAGTGATATTTCCTCCAAAAGTAAAGCGGGGTGACACATTTTGATTTCAGATTCTTCATCAGCAGAAAAGAATAATTGATCAGACACACTCAACTATTAATTAACGTAAATTAATTATTAACATCCATAATAATTATTATACAATTTTCACAATAAATTTCATTTAAGATGCATTTCACTACACGGTACTTTTCAAAAAAACAATTACAATACAATATTACTTCTAGGAAATTATAAATATGTTGATTATTGTCATTTCATGTCAAAAGTTAATCAAATAAATGACTAATTCATGCAAAACAGGTGAATTTTGAAAAACGTTACTATATATTAATGCTTCTAAGAAAACAGGTATTTTATATAAATATTTGTGATGCATTATTTGGAACCTTTGGTGTAGTAATGAATATTACTGGAGTTTTTCCCCAACACCTAACCATTATTTTAACACCTCAACATGGGTTTCGATCACCAAGTGATCATCTTCAAGAGGAAGATTAAACTCAGAAACCGGAAAATATGAACAAGTTTGTAGATGTAGAAGAAAAAAAAATACTACAGCAGTAGCATAGCAAATTTATCCAAATTTCAATGAACTATGTCATATGCCAATACAAATTAACCAATTATTACACAGTTGTAGTTGAGTATGAAGCCAGAGAAGGGCTATAATCTATATTCTATTAAATCTCAAGTCGAAAGCAAATGATATTTCAATCAAGAAAAGAATCAACTTAAATAAAAAAAATTAAAGTGTAGTCCATCTACGGCTACAATACAGATACATCTTGTTTTTTACTTATAGAGCCAATATCCACAAATTTTGGAAGAATGTAACTTGATACCAAGTAGTAGTTAGATAATTGAAGTAATTTTCCTTTTTTTGCAGTATGTCTTCATCTGAAAAAGTTGAGAAAGAGATGTATAAGGATTTCAATTTGATCACTATGCCATACCCTGGCTGTGAATTTTTCAAAGATTTCCGTGACCGAGCATATGAAGCTGAAGGACTCCATTTTAATTTCAATCACTCCCAATGTGATGCCCCTCTCAATATTCCTGAGAATCCGTCTTTGGCTGCCTTGAAGATAGATTGGGATAACTATAAGAGTTGGGATTTGATAACTCTGACACAAAATTATATGAAGTTCATTCTTCAAAAATTCGAGGTGAGTAAAAATGTTTCTCAACTGGTTCTAAGCTTTCTTTTTCATCAATCAACTGCCCTGTAAAAACAACTCTAAAAAACTTCTTAAAGACAAATCGTAAACCCAACTGTTGGAGAGAAGTTCATCATGTATGTGGCTAAAAATCCATTTTGGTGGGTAAATGTATCAAAATATTTTTTGGAAATGAAGAAACTCACAATTTTTTCAATAATCATTTATTGATTCATTACTTACACAATTCAAATTTATACATTAATGTTTAATGTATTAATGTATGTATACATCAATGTATAATTTTCAAAATGTCCTAATAGGACGAAACTGCAGTAACGTTAGTTACAAATAAAAAAAAAAACATAGAAAGTTTCAATTCTCTTTCACCTTCCAGATCATTTAAAGGCCTTGAATAGTTTCTCTGTGTTCAAAGAAATCATTGAAGAATTATTTACTAGAAAAATGCTTTTATGCTTTGCAAGAATTCTTTGTATAACTCATATTTATCTTACTTTTAGATTATGAGCCTGTCTTCCCCTTTTCTTTTCTCTTATAATTTGTATTGACACTTCTTACACAATTTGATTGTCTGACTGGAAATAAATAATTATTATTATCATTATTACAAGTATTGAATACGTGAATTACATCTGCCGATTGCTATTAACTATTAACCAATTAAGTGGGGTAGCTTACTGTTGTATTTAAGAATTGTAGTCCAGTGTGTTCTTTTATTACTACCGATGAAGCTAAGGTGTTATCAAAACGTGACAAGAATTTAAAAAAAGTTTGTGAGAATTGTTTAATTATTATTAATTTTCATGAAGTAACGGGTCAGTTCATTTTTCATTCATATATATGCTGAATTATGTGTTTTATTTCAGGACACTACTTCTGGCATGTTGATACACTGTATCAGTGGATGGGATCGTACACCTTTATTTATCTCCTTGCTCCGAATGAGTCTTTGGGCAGATGGCCTGATTCATAGAAGTCTTGATGAAAAACAAATGCTTTATTTTACAATTGCCTATGATTGGATGCTGTTTGGACATCAACTTGTTAATAGATTGAGCAAAGGAGAAGAAATATTTTTCTTCTGTTTCTTCGTGTTGAAGTATTTAACCAAAGGCGGATTTGCTAGTTCTCCAGCAAGGTAAAAATATAATTCGTGCCAAATATTTTCTATAAATATCGAACTTTTCATAAACAACTATATTGCATTCATGAGTGACAGAAATGACTGTGACTTCTTTTAACTAAATTTGTCCTATACGCCTTAGTCACAAAAAATTTATGATCATTTGTAAATCATTGATTATTTCAGAACAGCATAGGTTCATTTCTGGTTGCTCCACAATATTGATTTTTTTTGTGCTACCAGTAGTTTATAATAAAAGCACTTGAGAAGTATGTGCAGGTCAATTCTATATGTCTGTTTCTAAAAATCTGTTTTTCCGTTAATCAGCTATCGCCCCCATATGAACGACAACTCTCAGAAGTTGAGAAACTTGTGCAGATAAGCACTAACAAGGTCTTACCTTTTAACGTGTGATTCTAAACACGGTTGCAGAATCATCCCAGCTTATCTGGTCGAGGCAGGAATCGAACCCACGGCCTTCTGATTGTGAGTCGGGTGCACTACCACCGCAGCCAATTCCACAACATACACAGACTACTTGAATGCCTTTGTAGAGAACCAGATAGTTGCTTGATGAATTGTGTTCTCTTGGTATTACTGGTAACGAGATCAAACGATTTACTAGATATTTCATTGGTCGTTTTTGTTCAGTATGCATACAGAACATAGTTTCTGAACCTGAACGAGAAAAATCAGGAGTACTAAAAGAGCGTTATTGTGGACCACTCCTGTTATACCTATTCATCCATGAAATTGACTCGTATGCTCATAATTCATAGTTTCTTCTGTTTACTGACGATTTAAATTTTTTTAACGTGGTGGAATATCCTGAAAATGCACATATTCTCCAAAATGACCTGTTTCTATGGTTTTCAGTAGATCACAGTCTCCAATTTATTTTGATAATGAGTTGAATGACATGGCAAGAAAAGTTGAATGTAAGGATTTGGGCATAGTTCTAGATAACAAACTTTGTTTCAACAAACAAAATTGTAGAATTTAGTACTGCAATGTGGAGTCCATATTACTAGAAACTTATTTATTTTAGAAATTGTGCAAAATATATTTTCAAAATATGTAGTTTATGAATTAGGTTTAGTAATAGGTGAATATGATTATAATGAAGGTGAGAATACAATATTCACCATGTGTTAAGAATCATCGGACAATTGCATTATTGACTTATCTTTTCAAAACTTCATCAGAACATATTGAATGTTCTGAAATTCTTTCGCTTATATCATTGTATATCCCAAGTAGGCGGACAACATATTATAACTTATTTTATATGTACCATACCATTCAAGAAACTGTTATTATTCACCAGTTTTTAAGATAGGCAATAAGCACCCTGATGAAATGAATTTGTTTTTCCAATAATCTGAACTCGTGGAAAACTCAGCTGAGTTATTTAATTTTTGTGTAAATTATACTTTGTGGAATCAGGTTTGATTCTTTATAAACTGAATTGTGTTTTCTAGTTTGTATATAAATACATAAATATGCGACTTATTGAAAAAAGAAATGAATGTTAGAAATTAACAATATAATCAGACTGTATCCAATATAAGTTTGAACTTTTGGCTACTAACTTTACTGGTGTTTCATCCTATATGGACATTCTCAAACTTATACAATAAACTAAAACAGTAACGTTAGTTATAATTAAAAGTGGTAAAAAACAGAAATTTTCATTATGATCTCCTACCACTTGTAACGGCTACATCCATCAATTTATTTTGATAAGTATAAATCTCCGCATATTTCCCTCATAAATAACTCAGGATGTTCAACCATTGCAAGGCTAATATTTGTACAGTTTTCAATAGTCAATATTGTTTTAGCAAGACTCATGTTTTGCTGGGTGTAAGAGGCAACTAAAAATATGATATTCGTTGACCTTAAAACCAATCAGACTCATCTTCTCTGCAATAAAAATATCGGACAAACTACTTGACAGGCATAGAACAAGAAAGTAGTTTCAGCTGCTTTCTTAGATATTGGGGGAACTAGAATCAATTATACAGAGGAAGAGTGATCGACGTGACAAGCTGCAGATGGATATGCTAGTTAGTTAAGGATGACGTTGCGACTAGAAGAATATTGGTATATACCACCATTACTAGTTATACTAGATCCCAGACTGATCTGCTGAAACCAATATTTAGAAAAGGTAGAAAGAGAAGTGTAGAAAGGTAACACCTTGCTGGTTACATGCACCTACAGGAAGATTTTGAGGCTGAAATCAGATATGGTGTATTGCCTGTAACCCAGGAGAACCTACACTTCTTTGGTTTGGTGGGCAAAGAAGAACGAGTGACTGCTATGAACAAATCTGGCACGGCAGAGAGACTTGCTTGTTTGAAAATAACAGAAGCAATGGATACTACACTAACAGCAGCAGAGTCTACCCCCTTTACATTTTGTAATATTAGAGGAAGCCACTGAATGAGAGACTGGAAAATTCACCTAGGTGAAGACGGCATCGAGCAGAATTGAAATTTTGGAATATGTAGAAGAACGAACATCTAACATATTCTCAAACCATAGGCACCAAAGTACACTTTCGACATGAACTTCATGGTTGAAGTCATAATTCATGAAGACTGATTGATGAACCTTTATTCCCAAGAACATGCCTGGCCTGGTAAAAAACTGGTCAAAAAACAAAAAACGTGGGATGGATTCTGGAATATACTTTTTGACAAATATTCACATTGCTTAATCAATACACATTCCTCTTCCTGGCGATAGTATATGCAATCATGCAATGCATTTGAAATTTTAATTCAAGTTCAGAAAAATACACCAAGGAACACACATGGGAAAACCTTGATAAAGGGATTACCTGAGAAAATAACTGAAAAACAGACTTTGAATGGATCAGGATAGTTACGGGACTAGTGACTGCACAATGTTGATTTATAGAGCACCAGAACAAAATATACGTTAGTTGCAAGTAGTACAACAAAGGGATATATAGAGCTCATCACAGGAGGGAATCAATTTATGGAGACACAAACCAGTATAAGTTGTTGGGATGTATGTTACGAAAAGACAAAAGTAAAAACACAATAAACCCATTGAGTATGCAATATTTTTCAGAGTCTTGGAAGAAATAAACAAGTAATATAATACTAAGATTTCCATGAACTATTTGCAGAATAGAAAACTAATATCACAATTTCTAAAACATTTTTAACCTTATCCTGTACTTTTTTTTTTTCTTCAAACTATATTACTGTGTATTGTAGTTGTAAGTAGGAGTTAATATTGTTGGAAAGACTCATTTATTATTTTATTTTTCTATTATTTACTTATTTGCAACTAACAGGGATAATGAACTTTTTAGACACAAATTTAAAAGAAGTGAACAACGCAAAGTCAGTGAGGATTATGATAGTAATATGGGAGTACTGTT